>JAVYIG010002194.1:217500-264565 GCA_035222895.1 Strongylocentrotus droebachiensis
ATCGGCGCGCCGATTTGTTCCTCGGAACGAATCTACTGGATCGACTTGTTCGCAGATACGTTCGAAAGCCGCCGTTCTTATCCGACATTGGCCGAACGTTTCTGCTTATATAATCGCGTATATTTTTATTACTTGTGTCGAATAAACCGTGGTAAAAATAAATTTTAGCTTTATCTTGATACTTTTGTATTTATTGTTGGAATGAAAACCAATATTATTTTTTTTGAAATATTACTTAATAATAAGGTTTATAACCTCGTACGGAATTACCCGCGCGCGACTTTGCGTTTTACACCCTGGCCTGGACCTTTTCCCAATAAATTTCAAGGAACCGACTGGGAAAAGTCTATCCATGACAAGATATTGCGCGCGCACGTAGCTCTTCTGCAATGCTCAACGTACGTCCTATATGTCCAGTCGCGGTACGCGGTACATGTACTTTTGTATCGAGACGTACGAGTGAGAGAAAAACAACGAATAACAACAGAAGGAAATAGAGAAAAACAATAAATAATTAAAGAACAGAGAGGAAACAAAGAATGTCATAAGCAGAGAGAGAAAACAAAAACTAACTTGAAAGAAAGAGATAAATTAGAGAAGGAATTAATCAAAGTAAGGAAAGAGAGAAACCAAATAATATTATGGTTTTTGTGGTTTAATTCCGCCTTCTTCAGGGTTTCAATTTTTGACGTGTAGCCTACTTTCAAACCATTTGCTGATTCGGAACCCCCCCCCCCCCTAACACACGTGTACACATATCGACACATACACAGACTACACTCGACATAATATGTGTAATGGTAATGTAATACATAAACTGTGATTTAAATATTGCACTCGTACCATTTTCTATTATTGTGGGATCACGTCTTTCATTTTTTAAATTCATGTCATTTGTTTCTAAGACCTAATTTCTCTAATTCTCTTGACCCCTCTCCCTTCATATTTGTTTTATAAGACCTCCCCCCCCCCCCTCATCTCTCTTCATATTTGTTTTCTAAGACCCATTTCTCCCCCGCCCCCCCCCCCCCCCCATCTCTATTCATATTTGTTTTCTAAGACCTCTCGACCCACTCTCTCTCTCGTATGTATTTCTCAGACCCCTCTTTCTTTCTCTCTCATTAACCCCCTCTTCATATTTGTTTCTAAGGCCTCTCTCTCTCTCTCTTCATATTTGTTTCTAAGACCCCCCCCCCCCCCCTCTCTTTCTCATTTCTTGATATTTGTTTCTAAGACCTCTCTCTCTCTAGCTCTCAATTCATGATATTTGTTTCTAAGACCCCCTCTCTTTCTCACTTCTTGAATTCATATTTGTTTCTAAGACCTCTGTCTCTCTCTCCCTTTCTCTCTTTCTCATTTTAAATTCATGATATTTGTTTATAAGACCTCTCTTTCTCTCTTTTTCCATTCATCACTTTGTCTAGTAGACTAGACTCATTCAAGCAGTTTCATTGCTATTTACCGGGAAAATGTCCAGGCCAGGGTGTAAAACGCAAAGTCGCTACCCGCGCGGTACTCGGCACGATATATTGCGACACAGCATGCTGATCTCCATGCTGATCTGGGTGCGAACTCGATAACGTCAACGTGAATTTCGACAGCATCGACCTTCAGCATTCATTGTCATCGTAGTCGTACGTATGAGCGATAGTCATACAAAATGGCAGATGAGCAATTTGTTGATGATTGCAGGAACATCGAAAGGTTTCTTGCGAATAGGAGTTATCCGGAAGGGATGAGTGACAACAAGAAGAGGGGGCTCCGAAAGAAAGCAGCAAAGTTCAAGTTGAGTGTGACACATGATGGGCTCACAGAATTAGTCTATACAGGTAAGTTATGCATTGTGTTTCTGAAAAATTCCTAGGTAATAATACCCTAGATCTATATCTTGATATCACATACGTACAACTGAGTACGAGTACGACTATGACTGAGTATGAGTATGACTACGAGGTCAACCTATCGATAGATCGACCTCGTAACCGAACTCAGTCAAGTGGGTATAGATCTAGTCATACTCATAGATCTAACGTTAGATCTAGACTAGAGCCTAGAGGAATCTAGTAGATCTAACGTTTAACTTGGAACTCTATGATAATATGCTGATGCCATGGCTTATTAATGGGTGTCTATTTTGCACTTGAAAATCATTTTCTTTGAAATCCTTAACTCTTAAGTTAAGTCTAACGTTCATTGTTTAAAACTAGAAGTAGAAGTCTCAAATAGATCATCTAGATTTAGGCATTCTGGACAATGTCAGACTATATTTGATCAGTTTCATGCCAATTCTCTTTTTGCTACCAAAACTATAACCCAGCTTTAACATTCCTAATCTTTAATTGTCCTACTGGGGACTGAATATTAATGAGTCAGAACTAAGTAAGAGTAAGAGCCCTGGGGTATTTGTTCCTAATTCATCGTGTCTTCTCCGCAGAACCAGAGATGGCAACGTGGTGTAGTACGCTTCCCGGATAGCTCGGTAGATGTTACAGGTTCGAATCCCTCCTGGGTCCAAGATTTTTTCTGACTTTATTATCCCTCTGGAGGGATACTTCCGTAACAAATGTGGTTTCCATTTGATAACTTTAGTAATGTTTGACGGAACTTCAATAAAATTTTATATGGAGGTACCTGGTATCAAAACACACCTCAATTTCGATTTCGGCCTATGTAGGTCAAAGGTCAAAGTTCATAGCTCACGAAAATAGATCTATGCGAAAATGTGGTTTCCGTTCGATAACTTTTGTAATGTTTGACGGATTTTAATGAAATTTGGGATGAAGGTACACGGTATCAAAATACAGCCTAAGATTAATTTCGGAGTATTCAAGTTAAAGGTCGAAGGTCATAGGTCATTCAATAAAGTAGTAAACATTCTGTTCATTCAGTCCCCAGATGTTAGTAATTTCATTCCATAAAGTAGTAAACATTCTGTTCATTCAGTCCCCAGATGTTAGTAATTTCATTCCATAAAGTAGTAAACATTCTGTTCATTCAGTCCCCAGATGTTAGTAATTTCCTTGCCTAGTAATAAGTCTAATGGAGGTATAAACTTGTTCTGACTATACATAGGCCAATTGTACCCTGCGAGGGGGATGCTACGCTTTGCGTTTCCTTGTTTTCGTTCATATGCAGATCGAGCATCCGATCTAACACAATGAGAGTTACAGTAAAAATTCTTTCTTAAGAAATCCTCTCGTGAAGCTTTAACATTCCAAGCATAAAGTTGTAAAAACTATTGACGTAGCTACATGTACCTTATGATATTGATTGAGAATTAGGCCATATTAAGTTTATTATAAGAAATTAGAGAGAAGATTGATAAGGTGGCTGAAGACCAGACCCAGGCGGCCGACGACTGGCTCCATTTAAGCTTTATTGTTTTACATACCTCATTTTAAGAATCTTTACTAATACAAGTGTCTTCTGATTGGTTAAAAGTGTAGTCATGTCCTTAACCATGCCTGTTAAGAAATTCATCGTTCAATTTTTCCCAGTCGCCCCGGTTTATATCTATTTTGTACCCGCCTGTAACGCATTTTGCTGCGATCCCCTTTGGTTTACCTGTGTTATTAATTTCCTCTGCGCGATGTGTAGCGAAGATACCATAGACGTAAAGGAATTTTCCCTAGTCGCTACATTTAGGCGATTGACTAGTGTCGACTACGATTTGTATTCTAGTCTCGCTTCGGTTTTAGGGAACTTTATTTCCAAAGAGGCAAAAATGGATAAACCAACCAATGCCAGGATCACTTAATGGGTACCTTTAAGTCCCATATTGACATCATAAAAAGAAAGGGAAATCAAAACTAACAGTTACTCAGGCACAGCGGGCTACCGGCTTCTTTGCATCACGTCCAATTGCTTTTGTGCTGTCATGTCCAACGTACTCGACTGTCAATGTAGAGTGTCGGATGTCCCGTTGAGTTGTACGATCTAAACTACGATCTTGTTAAGTTAGATCTTCTTGTTTTTTCGGTATATAAACGATATATTGACTGCTTTTAATATTCAAGACATGGTCGTTTCTATGGGCTCTGGGGGACCTCACAACCTGCCATGACCCTGCGGCTACGTTTTGGGGTCATAGCACTTGTGAGGTCCCCTCGAGCATAGAAACAACTAGATCTATCATTGTATGCCTCTCAAGGCAGTCAATATATCTATATTATTGACTAATTATTTTTCTAATTCAAATCACATGTTACATTTTATTAACTTGTCATTTACTGTAGTCAACGTCTTTCATACTCACCTATTAAATCACTTACTGACGACTTTTATCTAATGTGAGCAACAACAGATGCCATGTCTGGCAGTATTATAAATGGTACTTATTTTGTGGAAGTTCTCATGTTCATTATTTACTCTTGCTTGGACTCCATAAAGATTTGTTTTCTTCCATTCTGACCTTAATTTGCAATAATTATGTCCAAGAATTTTTAAACCTAAATTTTGCATTGCAAGTTGCATCATCTGATTGTATCTTTTTTATGTTTTGGTCATTTGTAGTGTGCCAAGCAACAAGCCAAACAAGCCAAACAACAAGCCAAACAACAAGCCAAACAAGCCAAACAAAAAGACAAACAACCTGCTGCAAAGTCAGAATGTTCACATGCACCAACTGGCTTGGTATGTTTCTTTTTGTTTCTTCAGTTGAAAAAATAATAAATGTGTATTACTGTACATTTAGAGGTAATCAGATGTAAAGTTGTGAGCCTATATATTATCTTACTTACTTTTTGTTACTTTGAAAGAAAAAAATCTTTACAATTCATACCGTCTAATAATTCTAGCCACCCACAAAAAGTAAACATCTTCATGATCAGTACTGTACGAGCTGAAATTTTTCGGTACAGATATTTTCCCGAATGGGTACTTGTCGGACATTTTTGCGTGATGTTAATTTCCCAGTTGCGAGGGTCTAATCGTTACTTCAACTTTCGCCCTTTTTTATTCGCGTGTTGTTATTTTCGCGGTTCAAAGGCGATTCGCGAAATTCGCGAAAATAAAAGCACCGCGAACATAACCATTTATACAGTATCTTCAATTAAATTCTTCTTTATTTGAAGTTCAGTGCATAGACCCTTAAACTTCAACGGTGGGGGGGGGGGGGGGGGGGGGCCTTACAAAATGTTTGTCTCGCTTCATGACTTTATATGCCTCCGCCACTAAAGGTGGTGCCGGCCGGAGGCATCATGTTTGCGGGTTGTCCGTCCATCCCGCTTTCCCGTTATCGCGATATCTCAAGAACAACTAGAGATATGAAAATCAAACTGTATGATAGTATGTATCACCATAGGAAGACAATCTGATTAGATTTTGGTGTCCGTAGGTCAAAGGTCAAGGGTCCCAGAGGTCAACTTATGAAACTTTATGAAAATCAAACTGTATGATAGTATGTATCACCATAGGAAGACAATCTGATTAGATTTTGGTGTCCGTAGGTCAAAGGTCAATGGTCCCAGAGGTCAACTTATGAATTTGAAGGTATTGGCCTCGTTATCGCAATATCTCAAGAACCATTTGAAATATGGACTTCAAACTTGATGATAGTATATATCACCATAGGAAGACGATCTGATTAGATTTTGGAGTAGGTAGGTCAAAGGTCAAGGGTCACAGAGGTCAATATTTGAATTTCCAGCTAGTGGCCTCGTTATCGCGTTATCTCAAGGACCACTTGAGATATGAACATCAAACTTGGTGATAGCTTATATCACTGTCAAAAGACGATCTGATTAGATTTTGGAGAACTTGGGTCACAGCTTAAGGGTCACAGAGGTTAACCTATGAAATTCCAGGTATTGGCCTTTTATCACGATATCTCGATAACCACTTGGAGTATAATCTTCAAACTTGATGGAGTAATGAGGTAGAAGGTCAAAGAGGTCATATGCGGAGGCACATAAGAGACGCAGTCGCATTTGTCTTGTTTCTTTCGCTAGCGGCTAGAAAATGTTTGTCCCGCAATCAAACCCAACGCGTTTTCAGCAATTCGCTTTATGACTTTTTTATGACTTACAAATCTTTTGACACCAAATTATTGAAAATCGGACATTCCGCTAGCGGTTACAGGTACCTGATATTTTGTGAGTAAAGATCAAGCCGAAAATTGTGTACAAAACGCGTGGCAAAGTGAAGTTTCTAGTTTGGTTTATAAATCAGTTATATTTCAATCTTTAGACTTGATTTATCATTTATGCAAGCTAAAAAATTGATCTAAATAATGACCTTAAATATCAGAAGTCTCAAATCAATAAAATACATCAGAATTAAAAACAATAGCATACATAAGAAATTTGTAAAACAATGTTATAGGCCTACAAAAGAATTGACAGATACTTTTAAAATAATTTTGTTGTCACCTCTTCATTCCTATTTTTTTCTCTCATAGGGTATAAGAAATACCGGGAATACGTGCTATATGAATGCCACTGCACAAATTCTTGTAGCATCTCCAGTTGTCCACTTGTACAGGGAACAGACTGTACACAAGATCCCTGCCCTTGATGGAGTCTTACAACTTTATAATGCAGATAACACTGCTGCAGTGAAGAAGGCTGTACAGAGTTTGAAGGATCTTCTGCCTTCCTACAACGATGCAGAGCAACACGATGCTGGACGGTTTATGCTTGACATCCTGTCCTCGCAATGTCTCCATTGTGGTTCAAGTAAATGCACTTTCCTTCAAAGGTATAAGTTTTGATTCTACATGAATTCCCTATTATATTTTCCTTTTTTTTATTACGTAAACCTACTATAAAAATAAAATGTGCATGAGTGTCAAAGTCCTAATTGCCATTTTTAAATTACCTCTTTAAAATGTGTTGTGGGTTTTCAAATAAATTTTTTAGGACTTCTTTAGGGAAGGTAGGCTAGGCTGAAAAAAGGATACCTCAAAATTTTCAATTGTACGGGGGTCCGGAAATATGCCCAAAGCTCCAGGTCAATTAAATTGATTTCAAGGGGGCAAGACTAAACTAACAGTCTGTGCTTGGTACATGAACCTCATAGGGCCCAGACTGAGATGTGCCTGTAAAGATCCATGATGCTAGTAAAAAACATCAGCTCTTTAAATAAACAAATATCCTGAAATGGCAGACCAGACTTGCCAAATGCTATTCAGCAAACATTTCAGTATATCTATGAGTATTGATTGGGCAGTGAATATAACAAATTGGTCTGATTATTTCATAATATCTTTATTTGACACAAGTTCTCCTTTATCAAACAGAAAACTGCTTATAGATATTTGTTTCTGATTTAGTTTTGTTTTCCATTTGGTTTACCTTCTGTTTTAGCTGTTGTCATTTGCAGGGGCACAATGAACTTAAGTGCCCTAATTGTGACGCATCAAGGCTTGGGGGAGAGCTTCATTACGGCTCCATCCCAGTAGAATGCAGAAGCAACAAAACATGAAATCATGTTACCCTTTTTCAGATACCTGCACTTGTTGATATTTCTGATTTAGAAATCATTATTTTTTATGCAATTTTTTTAAAAATCATTGAGCACATTCTTTTTATTGAGATACCATGCCATTGTTATTTTACTGTTTCTAATATTGCACAGCTAGTGTATATCAAATGAGTAAAACTGTTTTTTTTTTTTCTATTTCAAAAAAAAAATTGTTGAGTGCTTTATAATTGACATTTTCCCACTAATTTGATTTAAAGTGGACAGACCCTGACCAAGATGGAAAAGAGGCCAGTGGCAGAGTCACCGCCAGACTTTCTGTGGGTCACGCTACAGCGCTGGAAAGAATCAGAGGTCCGGCAAGCTTTGTCCGAATCTCCACTTACCAAAAATACAGAAAGGATGAATGTCAGCCATTGCCTCTCCCTTCCACTTGAAGACGGATTTATGCAGGAATATCACCTTGGAAGCTTAATGGTAAGAGTTAAAACGTATATGGTAGTATTTGACAATTTTTAGGTCAATAGGCCCAATATGAACTTATGCCGTTGTTGTTTTGTAGTGGGTTACTAGAGGTACAAAGAATTTCTACACATGTATGATTTTGAAATTCTGTTCCAAACATTACTTATGGTAATCTATGTGTGTGACTCAGACGAGTGCAAGACGTAAAGCAAGCTTAAAGATATTTATTAACATATTTAGAATAAAATAAAACTCATTTTGTTTCTTGAAAATGGTATAAACATGAGTTATAGTTTTAAAATACCAATCTGAAAGTCTCATAAAGAAATATCTATGGGAAATCACCCCTTTGAATAAGTTGCTGTACAATCCCTTGATGAGAATAGTTATTCCATCAAAAAAAAAAGAAAAAGAAAATGAAAGTGGATATTTTATGCAGTTAGGAAATGGGAGGTGACCCAATCCTCTTTCATTCTTGTCATTAGATGCATGAAGGAAGTACCATGTCCAGTGGACATTACACTGCACTTGTTTGTAAGGAAACGTGGATCCTGTATGATGATGAGAAGGTGTCTGTGACTGATATTGATCTTGCATCACCTTCTATAGCTGGTGTGGGATATAAGAAAGGTATGTTTCTGTCTTTTGTAATCTACTTATCTTTAATAAATTTCCACGATTATTGATGAGACAAATGTAACTGAGAGGGATTACAAGGTATTAATTTCTGGTATGAATTTTTATTATTCATTCATGTCAGAGAGGAGGGGGAAATAGAACAAAGTTATTTTTATACATGTACAAGTATGTAAGTAACCTAGGACCCTGTATAGGCCAGTGATTAAAAACCTTGAAATCTGGTTGATGCTAGAATACCTGGTACTTGTTCCAAAATAGAAGAGAAACAATAATTCTGTCTCAACCACGTTAAGATAAATGAAACTATTACATTAATGATTAGATTGAGGGTCAAATTCACATAGTCCAGATGCTGTATGGAGTTATCATTAGCATACAGACATATTATTTCAACTTTTCTACAATGAATTATTTTAATTAAAAAATTGTAGATACATTTTCCAATTAATTCTTTCAATTATTAATTGTAGATATGTTTTCCACAACACTCATTCGATATGGATTCAGTTTAATTTCCTGCAAGGTTACTAATGAATTTTAATGATAATTTTTCATTACAGGTGATATGTATAAGGTTGAGAAGGCATCCTCCCAAGAAGCTGTCAACACTGCTGCAGACTTGAAGGTAGGTTTATATATTGCTGAAAATTATACCTCTAAGTTTTACATGTATTGTTGTGTAGGGATCGTATAATTATATGAGGAGTCCGTAAATGAAGCGAAGAGGTACAAGTTGATGTATTTACAATTCAATTATATTTATCAGGCAGAGTCCAGATGGCATAGGTAAAGTTGAAGAACAATATGAATATATCGAGTAAGGAGCAAAGCTCCTCAATTCGATAGTCTACCAGAATTATGTGGTGATGAGTTGGTAGCTAGATTAGAAGTTTCTCTATAATGGAGAAACTCCACTATCAGGTAAAATTTGGGGGCATCTTATTCTTACTGGGGTAAAAGTGTAAAGGGTTCTAATTGGTCTATAGCACTTGTCCATCATGGTTGCTATGGGATTGGAGGAGTGGTCAAGGGAGATGGAGTGGTCAAGGGGTGGTCTATGAGTCATCGTTCATGGGACAAAGAAGTCATACATGTGCTATCTCTGGGGGTTATGTTTATGGTCAAATAATAGGGGGTCTGTATCTTAATGGGAACATAATGTGTTCCTGGATAAAGGGATAATAAACAGGGACTTGTTAGGACAGGTGGTCAGGAAGTGAGGGGGATAGGTAAAAGTCAAAAAGAGAACAACACGTAATATTATATGTAGTTATACTTAATACTACACAACAGTATGTAGAAGTCCTGTGATGATGCTTCTGAAATGCATTTTGAGGGCTTAATTGTTACATAATATTACAAACACTAGTGATAGCATTTAGTGCCTTGCAGCTTTTTTTTTTTGGTAACCCTTAAGGGCGGGGAGCATTCGCCGTGATATGTTCAAGGTTGTTTTTTTTTTGCTGCGAGCTTTTGTGACTCTAATCCTATTCTGACCCCCCCCCCCCCCCCCCGCAGCTTTTAAATGATGATCTTCTCATTGACTTGTGTACTGTAGCAACACAAATACAAATATTTAGATATATATGTGCGAACCTATGCTACGCTAATGCCAATAACTCAAAAAGTATTTGAGATAAAGGTATGAAATTTGTAGGGTTATTCATGTCATCCCTTCTTTATCTTACTGTATTTTTCCTATTTCAGTCTGTATATACCTATATACCCCGTACATGGTTTTTTAATTTTTTTATGGTTGAATAAATAATAATAATAATAATAATAATCTGTTTTATGATTTGGGGAGGACGCTCTATGATCCTTTAGCAGTGATATGCAAATTTATTAGCCAAAGAACCAAGACAAGATTCCTGTTGTGACTCAGTGATCAAAGTCCAAATAAAGCCTGGGTAGGGGCCCTTGAGCACTTAATGTTTCTTTCATCTGGGCCATAGATTGCGACTGCAGACATACACTTTGAACATATTTGTTTCTCTTAGATGGCTGCTGTACCATTTGCTGATGTACTTAACCACGTGGAAGCTATTGTTGCCGGAAAAGTGAGGTAATATTAATTATATGCCATGTCATTCAGCCTTTGAGCAGCAATGTGGTTTTGAATAATAAATACCATTTCAATCAATCAATCTTACGTAATGGTAAGATCGGAGATAAGTTTTACTTATGTAAGTAGGAGCCTGTTTTGAGCATCTTTTAATGGGGGCTATTTAGACCGAGTCATGCTTCGATAGGAATGGGTTTGTTTCTTTGAAGCGTCTGGCCTTAGAGACCCCTTCCCCAACCCCCTCCTTTCTTGAGAGTAAATTGTAACTAGTCTATGACTTATGACTCACCTGAGTACAAGTAAATTAAAAGATCATATTTGTTATTCTAGAAACCTTTTATTTAAACTATAACTGTTTAACAAAATATTTCTTTGTTTGTAATGTAACTTAGATCATCAAGACATGACCTGTTCATGGAGAGGAAATTGGTCGTATTGAAGGAACTCAGCTATGATGGACTAGGAGAGTTTTCAAATGAGGTACTAATAACAGTTTTTCATATTGCATAATTGTTGACACGCACCTGTGAAGAACTGTCTCTATTTTTGGAGAAAGAATGAGCATTTTTCACCTTTGACAAGCATGTGTCCCTATTTTTGTAAAAAAAAAAATCTTTCTATATAATTGTATTTAAGATTCATGGATGTTCCTATTTTGACATTTTGACATTTTTTTGTCCCAGCCAAACAAACTTTGCGAGGGGGCTATAAAACAGGCTCCATACATGCGTGCGTTCTTGTGTCCGTCCATGCAAAATCACAAAAAAAGGCTACTCCTCTTTCATTTGTTGATGGTTTGGAGTTTTTTTTTGTTCCATTTGGTAAAACTACATGAAACACACAGAAGTTCTACACAAACATTATTTATGCAAATTGATTCAATTTATTCCAATATAAAAAAAAAATGCTTCTTTTCCATATATTTCGCACTGAGTAATTTACTCATTCTCTTGTTTTTAATCATTTGACCATATTTCTTGACTTCGAGGGTTGGCAGATAGGGTAATCTATTGTATAGGTTGATTAGGGCTATGTGTCTCCCTTGAGCAAATAAGGGATAACTTTCACTTACATGTATCATGGGTACACAGGTGAATTTGTACCTACAAAGTACATTCTGTCCATTATATTCTGTGAGAGAAGATATTGGGTCAGATGTTTATATGGGGTCACATAAATGGAACATCTTTGTCAATCCATTGATACATATAGACAATGGTCTTTTAACCCTATATAGCCCGGGCTATTTTGAAACTGTATAGCCCCCCTCTGAGATCTCGGCCGTTGACCGCGCAATCGCGATGAAAATCAGCACGCACGTTGCCCATGACGTAATCTCCAAAGTCTTATCATTTTTTTTTTACAAAACAATGTAATTTTCTTGATTATGCTAATTATACTAATTTATGCATGAAATCAGATTTGAGGTTACACATCATGTTATTTGACGCATGTACAGGTGGACCTATTCTATGTTCCTTGATGATGGAAAATTGTAAATTGGTGTTGTTTTTGATCAACAAAAATGTGGTTTGATAATTTTGTCCCCCAAAAGTCATATTTTCAGTTAGAATTTATTTGATGGATGTGTTTTTAGTTCCAATTCAATAAATAATATGTGCTGATATCTAATTGAGCAAATTGAAATAGTACATTTTGTGTTGGTGGCTAGCGAGTTGCAGCTCTTCACTGTATGAAATACATTTTCCCGCAAGCTGAGAAATTAGCCTGCGGCAGCTTGCCAGTAGTGGCGCTGTTAATCGTGAATATATAGACCATAACAATGTTGCTTTTGTTGTGTGTTTTTTCTCTTTCTCAGGGCAAGTTTTTACCTGAATTACGTCTTATACCCAGAGGCATTCAGCTTTGTGTTCAATGCAGGTATATATGTCTCTAGGAATACACATTTCTTCCTCAATAAGAAAATTTCAAGAATGTCACACTGCCATATGTCCTTCTGTCTGTCCAGCCATTCGTAAAAGTCTTGTGAACGCTACTTTCCATTCGATAACTTTTGTAATGTTTGACAGATTTTGATGAAATTTGATATGAAGGTACATATACATGGTATCATACTATAGCCAAGAATGATTTTGGAGTATGTAGGTCAAAGATCATGGTTCATCCCATAAAGTCATAAACTTTATGTTCATTCAGTCCCCAGATGTTAGTGACTTCCTTGCCTAGTAATATAATAGTATAGTCCTGTAGACATACACTGTTCTGACTGTCCTTGTTGTTTTTGTGTTGTATTTTTTTGTGATCTCTCTGAACAAGAACTACAGTGGGCAAGTCAATTATATTACTGTTTTGTTAGCTTAATGATGTAATAATCAAAATTTAATTGAGCTTTCTTTGGAAAACATGATCTTAACCTGTTACTGTTGTGATAAGTGCTTGCTGAAACCCTAGAATACTTTACATACCATGTGGTACAACATTGACCGTTTCATACCTTTCATACATGTATGTGCTTTTTCTATCTGCAGAAGCTCCAGGTATCTAACTTGGGAAACAACTGATTGAAGAGGACACTCGATCTGTGTGAGATGAGGAGCTCATATATTTCCTTAGAAGATGTTCATTTAAGTTCTCAAATTTTTACAGACATAATACACTATGCGGGTACCAGTCAGTCTACAGGTCCGCAGAAAGTGGCTTCTTTCATCCAACTTGTATGCATGACCGGAACAGGTTCTGCATATTTAACGAGTCAGAACCTGTCAGAAGACCACTTTTATTTTGGCCCTTGCTGCTCTTAAACATCAAATTTGATGTTTTTGGTTATAAGGTGAAGAATCAATCTGTTATTGTATTTGATTGAGTTTAATTGAATATTCGGTAAGATAGGTGAAATTGTGGATCTAGAAAGAATACAAATGTGACTTTTTCACTTGCCAAAAGTGTCATTACATCTGCATGAAGCTGAACATCTATGCTTCGTGATAAAAACACTCCTAACACATGATACAATTTAATCGGCTCAAGAACTGTACGTCAGTTGGTCCCACTGCTTGGCAATATATCATTTGAGGTAGGAACTTCAAACTTGGTACAGTCCACACTCATTTTAACGACGTGCTCAAGACCATGCCAATTACCTCATTATACATGTACTGAACACATAGACACATGTGCACATGACTGGGAGAATCTTGTTGTATCCATGCTTGTTATAACGGTAGTGGGCTGTAGTAGTATGTATCAACATAGGAAGATCAAGCAATAAGATATTGGAGTAAGTAGGTCAAAGGTCACAGTGGTATATTTACATGAAGTTAAAGGTTTTTATTATCTCAAGATCCGTTTGAGGTTAGAACTTCAAACTTGGTAATAGTATGTATCGCCATATATCAAGGAGTAATCGGTTAAGGGTCTCATATTTCTCTTATCTTGTAAGGGCATTCATTCAGACTGTGCAGTCGAGAATGGTTTTTGACACGCCATGCTCAAAACAATAGAGCTCGGTGAAGTGTGTATTAATCAGTGTCATTAAGGTATCATTTGAAAGCATATGACTTGGAATTAGTTTATAGAGCACTTACCTAGTCTGCATAAATTAACCCTTTGATTTAGGGTTTTTGTTCTTTGGGGACGCACTGCATATCAGATCTGGTGAGGACTGGAATTCATTTGGAATTTGTGAAATCGAGAATCATTCCTGTCTTAATGACACTTCAATGTCTTTTGAGATCACAATGAAGTCACAATGGTCCAAATTGTCTTTGTCCGTTTTTCAGTGCAAGCCAATTTGTAAACAACATTAGGTCATAATTATGTTTATCACTTTATATTTGATGAAAAAAATTATCTTGGAAGTGTACGCCCATGTAAATGAGTATGAAGCGGTAATTTTGATTCCATAAACATTCCATAAAATAAAGAATCTTGAAATATTGTGTATGGATGTATTAATGGTGCACCATCCTCTAACATTATGCTGATGGTCCTGGTTACGAAAGGAATAGGGCATACACTGTAAAGCTACGTTTTGATACAATGATTGACAATACATTGTACATTTCAGTATAAATTAGCCTATAATTGGATTAATGATAACATTTTGTTACTTGGAGACATAGCAGTTGTATGAATGTTATGAATTATAAAGATACAAAAGAATAGATACATTTGTAATATTTTTAATGGGCATATATAGTACAAGATCAGAATATTGCAATCTGGATTAGAAGACAGGACATTTTGAGTACATGTAGTTCCGGACTCAAGGTGGTGCACTACAGGGCTGCTGTGGCTTTAAAAGCTGTGGTAAAATATTGAAGTTTTTATACTGTTAATGTTTGGCATTGGTAAAGTGGAGATCACAGTGAAGCAGAACATATTTTTAATGGTACAAATATTACCATGTAACTGACAAATCAAAAATTTAAACCATACACACTGGAGTGGCAATGATGTTATAAGATAAGATTAAGGGGCAACATGGTCTCTGCGCTAATTTCAGATATACAAGGGACCAGAAAGTGAGGGATCATGGGGAAAGTTTATCATACGGAATTTGCAAAATGCCTGTTTGCATTATAACCCATCCGTCGTGCGAGGCCGTCGGACTAACTGTAATAAATGTTTGCGGACAGTACGAAGTTGACCGACTCAGTCCATTCAAATACTTTGGGTTCTGGCATTTCTCAACAATACTTGGTCTTTAACCATATTCACTATCGAAGAAACAACTTGTATACTAATGCTCCAACATTTCCAAATACAAAACACAGGCTAGTTTACTTCTGGTTGGTTAGCCTAACCTTGGAGAAAATCCAGGTCTTGCAATCTCTTTATTTGCTTTTCCCCCAGACAGTTTGTCACCGGGGATTATGTAACACCCATCAGGCCCTCTCTCTAACGCCCGCAGTCACATTTCCGCTGTACTGCACCTTATGCAAATGGTAAAAAACTGTTTTCTACACGCCGTGCGGGCCCGCAGTGGAAATGTGACTGCGCCATCAGAGAGCTGGCTATGTAATTGTTTCATCCGAGGATACCATGCCTTTCCCCATGATCTCTCACTTTCTGGTCCCTCTAATGCATCAGAAAACAATATTTTAGTTAAGAATATCGTAGAGGAATACGTAAGTGTTCCATTTTAGAGTTCATGGGAATGCAACAGAAGTGTGAGATATATTTCAGATCAGAATTTTTTTCTCGAGATCGATTACTTTCAGTGATATTTCAAGTCTCACTTTGTCATTGATTGGAGTTTTAATAGTATCTTTCATCGATGGGAATTCTTGTTTTACTAATATATTATCAAGGCTTTTAAACTATGAGGATTTTAGTTCATTCAATCGAGAATAATGAGCTTGATTACGATAGCTAAATGTTGGTACATAAATACGTAGAACATTCTGAAATGTTTGACATGCTTAATTCATGTACATATGTATCATAACATGTATCATATCATATCGTTTTACTTCCATTGTAAAAAAAAGAAAAAGAAATTATGTCCAGCGCTTGCCTATTGCATCATTTCATGTGGTGCTTCAAAGCGTGATTCTTTGATGTGCCGTTGTGAAAAGAAAAGCATATCATATTTTGAAGAATAAAAGTTTTGACATTTAAAATAAATACATAAATCTTTATGTTCATTTTCAGTGTACATTAATTCAAGCTGTATGATAATATTAATATTTGCAGAAAAATCATTTGGGTATTGTACAAGAACATAAAAAGTACATTTGACTTTTAGTTCAAAATATATATATTTAAAGAAGAATAAGCCACACAGTACAATTTTGGTTTAGAAGAGAGTGTAGGAGAGTCGGAGCGAAAGAGGGTGAGAAGCATGCGGTAGATCCAGAGAGCTTCTTGCTTCTGGTAAACAAGTGACTGTAGATATTAATGTAGTAGTACTGCTTAATAAATTCACATGTACATGCATTGCAATTTTAATCAGTTGCTATTCACATTCAGTTTGTCGCATAGACGATACATTTCAGAACTAGCGGTCGAAGAATTTAAATGAATGGCAATTTGACAAGATAAATAGAAAAAAAAAATGAAATTGGTTTAAACAGTAATGAACACATTCAGAAAATAACAAGGTGCTTGCGACCAAGCCAATTACCTTGTAATGAAATAGGCACATAGACCCATGTGCACATGTTTGAAACAGGGACGGTTACGTAGTAGAATTGCGTCTTTAAAAGGGAATCTCGTATATGTGCTCGTTATAACGGGAGTAGACTGTGTATATGATTCCCTAAATTCCTTCACATCTCCCCTTTCACATGTCCCTCTTAGGTACCTTTCCCCTTATAAAACCACCTCTCATTTGGGACCCTTTGAAATAACATTTTAATTCCCCCCTGCCCCCCCCCCCACTAACGCAACCCTTGTTACGCTGTCCCATTCCCCCCCCCCTTTTTTTGTTCTCTCTTTTTTGCTGCGTTACATGCATGCAGGCTCATGGTTTCTTTTTTTAAAATTTTGTATGGATGATCGGTTAATCACAAGTATTTCCTTACACCACACTGACAGGCTTCACAGTTAATCGAAAGCACATGAGAATAAAGATGACCACTCCATGCAGGCCAGTTACATGGGCAATGAGAACATTATCTGAAATTTCAGAGAATGAGGCCTTTCTGAGACTGAAGTATTCTAATTTTTTTTTTAAAGGGAAAGAAAAAAAATTGTAACTTACAGATGGGACACCCATCACAGATTCAAAGGGCATGCTTAAAATGCATAAAACGTACAAGGGCCACTTTTTCAAAGTATAAGGTGCACCAGTGGCTGTTAGTTAACACCTCCCTGGGTGCACGTAGCATTTGTGACAAAATTGATATTAAAATGGCACTTGGAATTAAGTAAGGAAAGGGTTTTGTGTTGACCCCGCCCCCCCCCCCCCCACCCGCATCTCTTTCATTTAAACTACATATCATGCATGCAGCCCACATGCATAATATAATTAGATTCTGTGATGAAGCCCGGTAATAGGTGGTTGACGTAACACGATATCATATAAAGCAGCATTCAAACCAAATTAGAAGGCCTGATTAGAAAACACCCCGACATTTGCATTTACAGGCAAACTAAGCCTATGGCAACAACTGCCATTTTCACTATAGACCACCCAGTCCCCGTCGCTTCGCTGTCTATAGTTACTATTTTGTGGTCAATCATTGGCCGCAATTATGAACATATTTGAACAACGGGAATCTGCATTTCTAAACAAAGTTCTCAAATTGGCAATCGTTGGTGTAGCGAATTTGGAGAAGTTTGATTGGTTGCAAAGGCCGACCAGAATAGTTCATTTTGCTTTAGGGGTGTACCATGGCGTGTATTCAATAATACGTGAGCACGCACGCTCTCCGTTGAGATTCGGAACGGATCGGCGGCTAAATATCCCGCCGATTGGTTCCACGGAACCAATCGCCTGGCCGGAACCGATCGCCTGTGACTAGTGGAACGAATCTACGAATCCGGAACAAATCGGCGGGTACATATCCAGGCGATCGGTTCCGAGGAACAGATCGCCTGCGTGGAACAAATCGCCTATGACACCGGCCCCCCGATTTTTACGATGTTACATGCATATTTAGAATATGAAGGCATTTGAAGAGCCATGCTTTTCAGGGAACATGTCTTATCTGATGTTCTTCCACACTTGCATAATAAGAATGAGTAATGCTCACAAATTATTTTTCACCTCTTCCCAGAACTCAACCTTCTCTTTAAAGTCATTTTCTATGTGTGAAAATTAAGCATTTAGCACGGTGGAACATTATATTGTGACCGCATCAGGCTGTCGTATGGCTATCTATCAACATTGAACCCGATCTGAAAGACTTGCAATAAATCACAATTTGTAAAGGGCAATAGATCTAGGCCCATATTATTATTTATTTATTTAATTATTATTATTATTATTATTATTTTTTTTTTTTTTTTTTTTTTTTTTTTTGGGGGGGGGGGGGGTTTCTTTCTTAGTAGTAAGCCTAGTTGACAACAAACTATTGGCCCTAATTTTATTATCCAATGTTTGCATGTTTTCCTCCCGAACTCTTGGCCTTGGTTACAAACTATTTGATTCACCTGCTATGCGAAATGTCATTCCATTGGATGGAGTTCATTTGCATTCTTTGGTTGTTGCTATGACGGGCAAGCATCTATCAAGCTTTTCAGACGTGAGGAGATCCTTTTGTTCAAAATTATGCATAGAATTAGAAATGCCTTTACCCCACCAATAGGCCGGTTTACTATCATATTCAAAGTAATGCATAATTTTTAAACAAAGGTTTTTCTTGACAACCCGAAAGCTTTAATACCTGAGGTATGTTTGAGGCTTTCCCAACATAGCAACAAGTAATGTATGCATACTGGATTTCAAGTATTGTGGTTCATTATTTAAGATCAGCTTTAATGGAATGACTCGTCACTAGGTCCACATGAAAGAAAACTCGATATATTTGAATATTTTTATAAACCGGCCTATGTCTGAGAATGATACGGTGACTATTATCTTTGTAATTCGAACATACTTTATGTGGGCAGAACGTCAATGTATTGACATTACACCACGTATCAATAGGGCACATTGCCAGGGCGGAACTGTGAAAAGGTATAGTTAATTAAATAGATATACTTGTCGGATGTCAACATTGTTTGTACAATTCAAGTATACACTCAGTATACACTCCAATGATCCAATCCATCCACGCATATGAAAATACATTTCAGGCTGTTTACTAATTCTATGCATACCTTTTTATCCGAAGGTTCCCTTGACGACTAAAAAGATAGAGATGCATTTTACATACGATGTGAATCAGGTACATGTAGTTGATTACCAAGGGTTGTGCATACATTGAAATACATTAGTAAATGAAGGTGGACGTGGAGGTGTCGTATGTTGGTTCATTAACTTGATACTCAATCAAAGGGTTGTGGGTTCGAATCCCAGCCCGGTACTAACGATCTTTGGCAGGACATTAATCCACATTTGCAACTCCACGCCCAGGTATAAATGGGTACCTGGTAATTGCGTGGCCCTCAGGAGGAACATCGTTGATGTTGATGAGGCTTCCCTGGGTAAACAAAGTTATTATTATGAAGGAGGGGCGGACTTTTCGAATCACCGCATTGTTTTCGTAGTAACGGCACCGCAAAGGAAAGTTGAGGGGAGAAAATGACTGAACAAAAACCAAATGAAATAGCTAGAGGGGGATATAAACGTTCAGTAGCAAAATGATTATAAAAAAGAAAAACGAAGAAACAAAAATTCGAGGGGGGGGGGGGGCTTTACATACTGTTTTTCATTGATTTCCAAGTGCTACACCCACCTTACACACACTAATACACTGACACATTAAATGAATTCAAAGGATGCGTCGATTCTTAAAGCGGAAAGATATGTTTATACAACCATCAACTCTTGGTACGTGCCCAATTTCTTTAGAGAAACACCCGCATAACTGGTGTAAGTGGCGTTATATGACCGCCCTAGTGGATGGACTGTACGGACCGACCTAGCCAGGATATCACATTTTGCGAAATTGGATCTTACAAAATGTGAGGCATTTTCGTCTGCGGACACACAATTGTGTATTACAGAACAAAATCCCACGGCAAGAAGATCAACACCAACAACAACAGCAAGATCGCAAAGACTTTCAAAATTGGTATATAAACTTAAGGAGAATTTCAATGCCCTTTTGTATAGGCCTAACCCATTTAGAAATCATGTTCAGATGTAATGCGTAGTTGTCATGTTCACACGCGTAAATGGATGAAGGACAAGGTTATTGAAACTGTTAAGTTTTTTTGTTTTTTCAACTCTTTGGAGCCCTGTCTCAGCTCAACTTCTTTAAGTTCTTAACTTCTTTGTTCTACTCGATTTTGAAAAAAAGCTTAAGCTCAGCATCGGGTTTAAATATCGTTAAAAAAATAGACCTTTGCGAGATTGTTCACAGCAACGGAGCGCGCGCATCACTGACACTGTGCGTTCATTTGCATCCGCCTCTCACACACACTGTAAGCTGAAGGGTGCTGTCATGAATTGTTTATTGACCGTTCATTTAGTTGCTGCAGTGTCAAGTACTTTCATATGAGACTATTGAACAGAACCCCGGAACAAGCGGTGGAGCCAATGAGGAAGTTTTCAAAATTCTGTAATCGGTGCTTATCAGAAAAAAGTCTGAATAATTTTCCACTGGGTGTTCGCTGCTTTCTGAACCTTATCTGAATTTGGCCAGGCGTACATGAATCCCATTGTCATAAAGACTATTTATCGCAACCCCGTCAGTTTAACGTTTTCACGATGTCCGGCCCGTCATCGCTCTCAATGACCACGGGATACCTCTTCGCCATTGCATTGTGCATCACCATTTGTTCGAGATGGGCCGTAGTCGTCCAGGGCTTCAACGTCGATACATCGTTCCCGTTGTACTTCACCCACGGTGACACGGATAGCCAGTTTGGACTCTCATTGGCACTTCATAGCGAGGGAGGCGAGAATATGTGAGTAATACAAGTTTATAATTATTCATTTATTTATTCTTGTCCAAAAAATGTGGAAATATGATTCCCACCAGAAATAAAAAACAATACAAGAAATCAAGACAGACAAATAAAGTACAATACTAGAAACATAAACATGTAAGAACATACAAAAAACAAAACAATATTATCTGTTCACAGAACTGAGGGTGTAACTCTACATAACTCATATTTGTTATTCAGTGCATGATAAATAAGTAGTACTGGTCTTTCTTTTCCTTGAAACCTATTTGATAGCGCGCATACAATTGTTATGTAATGTTTACATCTGATTAAATTAATTACAACATTGCCATGTTGTAAAAAGATCATATTTATTTACCCAGCATGACCACATCAGTATTAATACTGCTCTTCCTTTGGGCCCTGTAATGATTGAGCCTGAGTGTGGATTAAGGTCTTGCTAATGCCTGGATTACATTTGGCCTGCGATTAGTCTACGGAGCTTGTATATCCTGCCCGTATCCTCTTTTCCGTGAGGCCTCTATGCGGAGGCAGGAGGCGGCCGTGAGATATTCGTACGGATTCAACGGCCCTGTAATTATTATTACCAATCGATTGATAGTAAGTTACCCGGTTACTCCTAGATGGAGCCTGAGTGACAAATGTGGATTAAGGACGTTAGTACCGGGTTGGGATTCGAACCCTGTACCCTTGGATTGAGAGTCGAGTAAATGAACCACACATCCAAAATATACCTCCTTTCATCAAGTTATATCCTCGTTATATCATGTATTTTGAAAATATGAAATTGTTATTATTGTAGTTATTATATCCATTTCTATTTCAAAACTTCACTCTCTCCATGTGTATATAAATATATAATATTTGAGATGACTTATGTTGACATATTTAAGGCAATCGTAGGACCGGAACTATATAAATGCATGGAATTACCCGCTAAATGCCTTTATTTCATTATTTGCATGCATATAACGATGGAATTATTTTGTTTCAGTACATCGGTAAATATAGGATGTTTGCCTGACTAATTGGGTAAACGTTTTATTATAATAAATCATCATGCATGACTACAATCAAAACGCACAATTGAACACTGAGGCAAAGGTCAGTTAGCATTCAGGAATTTGTTTTCTTTGTTTGTTTTACCTGATTGCTAAGAAAGCATGCGTATGCTTGTAAGCATGGACCTACTACTGGAGTAGGTCTATGTTGTTATAAAATAGAAGAACGACGCCTTTCAGAGGGACTTGGTAATGAGGATTAAAGCGTTACGAAATGGTACTAGCGCATCGACTTGGTTTCGAAAACTGGGACTTCCCGGTTCCCAGACTGATCTACTTCTGATCTACTATACTGAGCCATCGCGCCTCCCGGAAGTGGTGTTTTAGTCAACAAAAGCCCACATCGTTAAATCCCAACCCCCCCCCCTCCCCCTCATATTTAAATGATATAAAATTTGTTCAAGATTTACTTTCTGAACAGATAGAATTTGATAACTTAAAGGCCGTCTGTACTAGTTTGGCTAGGAGGGATTAGACCACCCAGAGTGGTCTCGACAGGTGGCAATCTCATCAACTCAGCTCTCAGTTAACTAAGAAAAAGAGGATCATGGGGTACAAATGGTCACCGATTAGGCATTGTTTTCTATATAGAGGGAGCAATCACCTACAAGTACTATAGTGGAGCTTTAAGCTAGAATAAAATCAACACTTTGTTTACAGTGATTTCAAAACGCGGCTACAACCTACGAGACGGACTGTCAGTGAGATCGACAATGTCCGTCTCATGTGCGTCAAGCCGTGACGCTCCTAGCGCTCCAAAATCATGACTCCTTTACGGATAACTGATGTTTTATATTTACCTGAAGATATGGCGTATATATTCAATTCTGAATGAACGCCATAAAACTACTACCAACAACAATAACATTATGACCCCTGCCATAGCCGGGATATTGTTTCCATCGTTTCATGAAACCGTTATAGTTACATCTTTACCGACATCCAATTGAAACTTTAATAACAATTTGATACACTTATTACAATGGGTCGTTAACGAACTTGTACTTATGACGGTTTCGTGAGATGCTACCCTGGATTTGTAATTAATTTTATGGACAAAATTCTCACTCTGTGTATGAGGTCGCTGTGAAGTGAGAAAGTAAAGTAGATGAACAGGAGGCAGACTGAGGTTAAAATGGCGGAATTGTTAGCGTAATATTCCACCTAATCCTTTGAAAGAAAAAGACAGAATAGAGAACACGAATAACGAAAATCTGTAGGTTATGTAAAAAAAAAAAGTGGGAAAGTTGGAAAGTGTCAGTGATAATGTTCAGAGCTGTTACGTCAAGGGCGTATAGATACCATGTACGTATAACTTCCTCTACTAGTCTGTACTGTGTAAATCACAGTATTGGTCAGGTCACAAAGCTCTACTCAAAGTATTTTAGTGATTATGATCTGTTCAAGCTGTTATGTCAAGGGCGTATAGATTCCATACACGTATAACTTCCTATTGTCTATATTGAGGAAATCAGTGTACAAGTCACAAAGTCAAAATAAATACACAAAGTATGTTAGGGATATATTGCCCCCCGCCCCAAAGGTTTATCATGATGGCTTGTAAAGAAGTTGCACTAACGGAGCGGAAAATGGCATGTCTATACGCAATCATGTTATATTATCGTAATGATATATTATTATGATGTTATTATAGAATGTTATATTATCATAATGATATATTATCATAATGATATATTATCATAATGATATATTATCATAATGATATATTATCATAATGATATATTATCATAATGATATATTATCATAATGATATATTATCATAATGTAATATTATCATGTATATTTCACAGAGGCAATGGGTAGGAAGGAAATATGGTATTTGGTTCTAATGCCATATTGGAGACCTTTGGGTTGTCACGTTTTTTTCAGGGTACCTGCAAGATATTAAGATATATAGTTGCGATTACTATCCGCGACGGTAAAGGGTGGTGGCTACATAATGTTGCTAGAGATGGGCATATGGGACTAAACTTGTCAATAATAAAAAAAATAACTAGCCCTGTAAACAATGTCCATATTTGCCCTCAAGGAAACAATACTAATAGTCAGGTTTTAAAATCTTCCTAGAATGTTTCCAAACACATCACTTAAAGAAGGATCTGGAGCAAACGCTGTTATAATTCGGTCTCTCTCTATCTCCCCCTCTTTTTTTATCTCTCTCTCTCTCTCTCATGCTGAAAGAAGGTCATAAATCGGTATTATATTTCCACAAGGTCCCCCCCCCCCAAAAAAAAAAAAAAAAAATGTAATGAAGGTAAATACGAAGGGGAACTACATGTATATGACGAGAGGTCATGTGGAAATTTTTGCAAAGTGATAAGCAGTTAAAAAAAGAAAATGAAGTATATACTACGGAAGAAGATAATTTAAAAAAAAAAAATATCAGATCTCTTGTATCGAATTTAAAAATATTCAATCAATCAATAGTGATCTGTCAGTTTATGACAGGTTCAGTGACCCAATCAAAATTGTATTTCTAGTGTCGCTCTCCAAGTTCCTCGGTCTTGAGCCATCCGTTTTAGCGTTTCATACCCTGTTGCTCCACATTCTGTGATTAAATCGTCTAGAAAGCCTTTACGAGGTCTTCCCCTCTTCTTCTTTCCATGAATACGACCTTCTATGACTCTGAGCATCAAGCCCTCATCATGCCGCATTACAAATATTAAGTATCAGAATATTATATGTTAAATATCAAATATTCACGTATCAAATTCGAAAGTTGAATATCAGTGTGAATAGATTCATGCATGGGTTTGGCTTGATTTACTATGGCTTACCAAGAAACACTTCGCTGTACTGGTTACGAATTTCCAAACGGTTTTGAAATTCAATCGCATCCCTGCTACCTGCACGTCTGGTTTAATGTCACTTTTTCAGGATCCACACTAGAATTTTGGCCACCACAATGGGATAGATAATCTTCAGAAGGAAGTTTGCAAGTTGAAACAAATATATGTGAATTCCGCTTTCAATATGAGGCATTATCGATGCATTTCAACCGATCCTGGTTTAATGCGTTGAAAATCCCGGCTGTGACTGATATTAAAGACACGAATTGGCTAAGCTGCATTATACCTGAAGTTTTTACCTGATCTTTTTTTGTAATCTTATACAGCTGTAAGCCAATACATGAACTATGTACATATATACATGTATATGTATATATAAATATAAATTTATTCTTGTACGGAGCATCATTATATTTTGTGTTTGTAAGTATTTTCTGGATCTCAGAGCGGAACTCAATACTCATTACGTTATCAAAATGCAGAAAAGAAGTTTCATGTTCTAAATCTAACATCAGGGACTTTTGGATTTGCACGTCGAAATGGTGGACTGCTACGTGTGACGTCCTTATAAGTCACTGGCAGTGTCTTAAAAGGACATCAAAGTTCCTGAAAAGGACGTCACATGTAGCAGTCCACTATGTCGACGTGCAAATCTAAAAGTCCCGAATCACTTGACGAAGGCATGCGTAATGTACGTCGACGTCGATCTAATACATACTGTTAGATATAAAGCATGACAATTCTCTTCTTCATTATTTGTTTGTTTCGTTTCATGAGGCCTTTAGGAAGTATCTGTAATCTTTCACTTTATTTCTCACTCCTTTTCTCCTTTTTCTCCTTGGATCTCAGAGCGGAACTCAATACTCATTACGTTATCAAAATGCAGAAAAGAAGTTTCATGTTCTAAATCTAACATCAGGGACTTTTGGATATGCACGTCGACATGGTGGACTGCTACGTGTGACGTCCTTATAAGACACTGGCAGTGTCTTAAAAGGACATCAAAGTTCCTGAAAAGGACGTCACATGTAGCAGTCCACTATGTCGACGTGCAAATCTAAAAGTCCCGAATCACTTGACGAAGGCATGCGTAATGTACGTCGACGTCGATCTAATACATACTGTTAGATATAAAGCATGACAATTCTCTTCTTCATTATTTGTTTGTTTCGTTTCATGAGGCCTTTAGGAAGTATCTGTAATCTTTCACTTTATTTCTCACTCCTTTTCTCCTTTCCCCCTCCACACACATATCACTGTCGTACACGCCCATTTGACTATAATTCGATCTTGCTCTAGAGTCTAGACTCTCCTTTGCCTAGTAGTTCCAAGATAACGAACGGTTTTGAAACTATTAATCATAATCATGATAAAAACATTTCCTTGTTGAATCGATACTTTATATGACATATCTCATAAATGTTTTTGTCAAGCATTATTCAAACGAAAGTGAAACATCACGGTCTTAATAGTTCCAAGATAACAATATTACGGTGTGGAAACTAGTAATCATAGTTATGCATAAAAACATTTCCTTGTTGAATCAGTGATCTATCTACCATTAATGATAAACATGTTTTCGTTCAAGGAATATTTAAATGAAAGTGAAATGTTGTTTATTCATTTTGTTTCAACGATTCATCTCAATACCTGGAATTGCATTGAAAGTATTCCTCAAGTAATGGAAACCTATGATCAGGGATATGAGAGTTATAACAGTGACGTATCTGTGCCTAGGCGTCGGCGAGAGCTGGGGGGGGGGGGCAAAGCACCCCAGCCACTGCTGATCCATGTATTTCAGCAAGAAAAATTGCTAATGATACGTGGGGGGGGGGGGGGGGTAGAGCGATATTTGGTCTTCTTTACGAACCCTTCTTGATATTTCAAGATAAAAAGTGACGGATTCAACGAAATTATAGTCATTTGCGAACGGGCAAAATGAAATGAATAACAATGAAGTATAAAAGCAACTAAACCTATTTATTTTTATATATTTATATGATAATATTCCAAAATCACTAACATCTTAGATTCAATCTGTGACGTAGGGGACAACATAGCTTGCCTATAAGCATTTCATGATACCAGACGAGGAACAAATTTGCCCTTAAACAGTTTTGTCGTGGCCCTCTGGTCATTACTAAACATTTACTATTCCAATACTTAAGCATTTGAGGTGATGGATTAATTGTGAAACGTAGTAATTTGGTAAGGGTCTAAATGGACTACTTTAATAGGGAAGTGTTATATTCAAAGAGCCCGGCGGCAGTCGAGCATAAAACACCTGGTACTCCAGCCTGCCAATTGTCTTTCAGATCCAAAACGAGGCAACAACATTGAGTCCATGATAAAGTGCAGCAGTGGATTGGTGCAAACTGTGATTTGACAGTTATGCCCGCTTTATATTTCGGGGAAACAAAAAGGAAATGATGAATTCTGATCAAACACCCGATTTAATTCATAGGTGATAAAGAATAATTACCTTACAACACATATTTTGTTTTAATTTGTTTTTCTCATTTAGAAACGGTGACTAAATCCAAAACTGTACCCCTAGTTCCGGCTTTCTTGTTAAATTATTACTACTGCGATGATGTGTATCTTTCTATTTTATGTGGGATGGAGGGGGAGGGGGGAAATGCGGCAATGCTGGGTGGTCGAAGCGTATTTAGTTGAACGTATACCTAAATCTTGTCCTATGTCCGTCGCACACGATAAAGCCTATGAAAACAATACCGTTGAACTATGCGCCATTAAGTTGACGCAACGTTTACGTTGTTCCTCCCTCTCGAATCTGCGCATGATGCGTCATAAAGACCGAGCGAGTCACTGACGCATAACAATGCGTCACAAAGACTGGCGCGCGTGTGTGTGTATGTAATTGGGTTTTTACAGACGTGTATCAATCAGATATGCTTACTTACGTCTGGGGACCAACCTTTAACGTCACGATTTGAAAGACGAGGGGTGGTTGCCTCATTACGAGGCTTGTACAATAAAGTACATCTCTCTCAATCTTAGCCCATCTCTCTCTCTCTCTGTCTCTCTCCCTCCCAATCAATTATTATACCCCCTGGCTTGTGTAAGGTTTGGCTTCATAATTACGATCTATACTTTAAACCATCGTTGTGCGAGGCCACCACACGAGAAGATTTTTTAAAAGAAAATGTCCATGATTTGTTTAGGTAGTGATAACAGAAGTTTGAAGCCTATTTACCTTACAATAACTTACCTCACTGAAATATCAGGTGATATTCATTTGCGGGTTAGAAATTTGTCGGGGAGGGGGGCAAGCTGCCCATTTGCCCCTTCGATATACAATATTTGTCATCACGTGTACCATTGCTTTTTAGGTTTAAAACAGAAGGCACGTGGCATTATTGAATAAAAATGGGATAGCATAGATATTAGCTTCATTAACTTCCCTTTCGAAGTGTATAAGTAATAATAATAATAATCTAGGCTTCTATAGCGCATTTCATCTTCGGAGAAAATAACAATGCGCTTTACAATATTAAAAAAACAAAATTACACATAACTACTAATTCATGACCTAAAGAAATATCAAAATATGGACAAGATTAATAATAATCAATCATTATAAACATCAATTACAGAGAAATGAAGGCAAATTATGTAAAAGTACAGTAATCTAATTAAATAAAACGGAAATACGTTACGTTTGATTGAATTGTGACTGTCATTGATCGTAATTGATTCTATTAACATTATGAGCCTGTTATCCGATAAGAGTGATTGTTTTCCCGGTTTCGTGGAATTTCTCTTCACAACGATTGTGATGTGGCCTTTAAAATATTCCATGAAATCCTCCATAACTGATCATAAAACCAGCACACAAATAATTCGGATGACCTTTTGCCGTTGCGAAATAAGTGTCAAACATACGTTGGAATTTCTTCAATATCTGATTGTTTATCGCATTTCCCCCGTATACACTCAATTTAATACCATCTCTTTATATATTTTTTCATTTTACTGTCAAAAATATCCCTCGTCACATATACATGTAGTTGCGTGTGGTTATGAACATGTTATCGATTTTGCAGGTAACGAGTACAATTTTATTTAATTGTTCGTAAATGTTGATATTTGTGTGTTTTATGTCGAGCAATGACGATGGAATAAAAGAAGGAATACATTTAAGATCGAATGTACAGGTTGGTGAGCAAGAGAGAGATGGAGGTCAAAAAGGATAATTGGAGTACAGTGAAGTAAAGGGAATGTCATGGTGTTAAAAGGGCGTGATAGTTTATGGATAAACTACACATCATATAAAGAATGATCTGGAGGATAACAATAACTGTTATCATTCTCTCTCTCTCTCTCTCTCTCTCTCTCTCTCTCTCTCTCTCTCCCCACTCTCTCTCACCCTCTCTCTCTCTCTCTCTCTCTCTCTCTCTCTCTCTCTCCTACTCTCCTACCATCTTCTTCTATTCATAGGTTGTTGGTAGGGGCACCTCGAGCCATGTCATCGGGGTACTCCGCGGACCAGTCCATAGTAAGGAGCGGAGCCCTCTACAAGTGCCCCATAGATACATCGATCGGGACACGGGCCGATTGCCAGGAGATAATCGTGGATACAACTGGTGAGTTATGTTTCCTTTCGTGTCTGTTTGGCGGCAGTATTGCGATCCCTCGTCGAATTTGGTGGTAGGGCTAAAGTCGACGAGGAACCTCGCTTGTTCATTGACCATCATTGACGAATATAGGGGAAACCACGAGAGGCACGTGGCCACACTCTCCCACCCCACCCCACCCTTACTCCTACCCCCAGCAAAATTCAACTTGGCATGCCTTAAATACACACAAAAGAAAATGTGCTCAAATTTGTGTAAGCGTTCGCCCCCCCCCCCCTCCCCCTCCCCCTCCCCCTTAGGTATGCCCCTTCCCCCATCTCTCCTCTCCCTTCCCCACCTCCCCTCCCTCCTCCCAGTTCTGATTGCTTATCAGAGCTTTACGGATCATTAGGTGTCCCCGAATAGGCCATTTTCGGGGAGTTGTCCTAGGGGGTAGTTGTCTGGGGGTAGTTGTCCGGAGGTAGTTGTCCTGGTGGAAGTGGTCCTAGAGGATGATTGCCCTAGGGGGTAATTGTCGTAGGGGGTAGTTGTCCTAGGAGGTAGTTGACTGGGATGTGGTTATCCGGGGGTGGATGTCCAGGGGGTGGGTGTCCTAGAACCATTTTCGTAATGTAACCAAATTCAACACACAAGTCTTTGTGAAGTGCCTCAATACAAATTATTTCATTCACCTAATAAGAATAATAGTATTTCAATAGTCAGAATGCAAACTGCATATATCAAGTGTTGCAAGGTAGGTCAAGCCAAATTGTTTGTCCTACCTGGCAACAACTAATGTATGCAGTTCGAATTCTGTCTATTAAACTACTATTATTCTTATCAGGTAAATGTATCGAGGCACTCCACAAAGACGTATGCATTACATTTGGTTACATTACGGAAATAGTCTATTTGGGTAATGTTTCACCTAACAAACATGCACTTTCCTTTTTTATTAACCGAGTATTGGGCAAATTTTACCTAACATTATTAGAGTAAAGAGTCAAGCCATATACAAATAGAAAATATGCCTATTTGATCAATTATTTCTGTTTGTTTGTATTTTTAAATTTTCTCTTTTGTAACGTCTATTTCAACAAGGAAATAAACTCGTACGCTGTTAATGGGTTATAATTAGAAGTTATACAACATTCCTTGTTTATTTGGCAAACAGACAACAGACAAACTCGAGTTGCAAGTAATTGAATAATTAATCATAACTCATTGATAAATCTTCATAGCTCAATGCAGATCACGTACAAAAATATTCAAACCCGTTAAATTTCAACGAGGAAATGATTTTAGACTAGGTCTTATTTGAAGCAGAATTAGGAGTTTTTTGTAAGCCTATAAAAAACTGTAAATACACCGTCCTTAATTAATACACCAGTTAACTAACATATTCAAATGTTATGCATACTCATTAAACAAGGATGTTCATAACAACCTTAAAGCTTGCCCAAGGCCTGCCCAACATAGTAACACGTAATATATGCAGACTGAATTCCGAATATTGTATTTCGTTCATTAATAACAGGTTAATTAACCACTCATCACCAGGTCCCTAGGAAGTAACATTTATAAATTTGAATATGTTAGTGAACCGGTCTATTGTTTCAATACGTTGATTTTGGCATAGAATAGAACAGGGTAGAAATAGAGGGGTGCCTGGTTTCTTAGGTGGATCAAGATACAAGGAAGGGGTTGTTTACCATTGATGAAGTCTTACGAAATATTTGATAGTCCTTATTTTCAAAGATATTTATTTGGTAGCAATCTGTATAGTTATAGACAAGACAAAATAATTTGATGGAGTTACAAACTTTTCATTGTACATTATATTTATCTAGCAAACCTGTCTGGAGAGTTGTAAAGTACTCGTTTATACAGAAATTGGATACGAAGAGTATCATCGAAGCCTTTACTAATTACAGTGTGGTTTAATATGATAAATGACTATTGAAAGCGTGCAAACGAGTTTTGCTTTCGCCTAAAAACTCATTATGGTTGACTATAATCGTTTTTATATCATTAGTTACATTGCTATTGTTTTACTTTTGACATTAACTTTACTTAAAGCAATATCAGATTTCAATAATATTTGTTATCAATGTGTAGGCATAGCTCGCCTTACACACACTTCTATAAGTACAGGTTTTAGTATCGTTTGTATGTTTCCCTGTGATGTTATTATCGCGTGGCCAGACTGAGCTTCCGGGTATTCTACACATATTATTTGCTTTTAGAAAGCACTTGATTTAGACGCAGACTATATACAGTGCGTCCCAGAAAAAAACGAAACCGAGAAGTATCGATGTTTTATCATAACTTAATCACAACTATAATTAATGAATGATACATATTTGGAAAGCTTGGAGTCTCCTCTTTCAGTTGATGCTACTCACGTGATGCATATTTTACGCATGAGTGATTAAAAGCAATTTGAAAGAAGGAAACCAAAAAGTAATTTGACGGGCGGTATCTGAATTTCAAAGAAAAATTAATATTTCTAGAAAGTTCATTTTCTGCTCTTTCATATGATACCTCAATCAAGAAAGATGAGCCAGGAATAACAAAGTTCTGTTTGTTTAAAGTAGCCCTTACATTTTCATAATTTTAACAGACGAATTCGTCTTCACTGGGTGCCTGCCGTAGCAAAAAGCAGATTTGACAAAAGAGTTAACTTCGTTTCGTTGACAATCAGCCATGCATGAAGACTCTCGTCTACGGCTGATTGTCAACGAAACGGAGTTAAGTCTTTTGTTAATTTCGTTTATTGATACGGCAGGCAGCCAGTGAAAACGAATTCGTTTAATAAAATTATGGAAATGCAAGCACTACTTTAAACAAACAGAACTTTGTCTTTCCTCGCTCATTTTTCTTGATTGAGGTGTCATATGAAAGGGCAGAAACTCAACTTTCTAGAAATGTGAATTTTTCTTCGAAATTCAGATACCGCCCGCCAAATGTCTTTTTGGTTTCCTTCTTTCAAATTGCTTTTAATCACTAATGCGTAAAATATGCATTATCTGAGTAGCATCACATAAAAGAAGAGACTTTAAGCTTTCCAAATATGTATCATTCATTAATTATAGTTGTGATTAAGTTATGATAGAACATCGATACTTCTCGGTTTCGTTTTTTCTGGGACGCACTGTATAAATCGCATTTGATACAACAATGACTTGGCCTATGTTTGCTCTGGATGTCTGGTTATTTTTTCAAATATGATCATAAGATTATTTAACTGACATGACCTTACACAGTCAATTTTGTATATATTGTAAACATGAACAAATGTAAAAAAAAGTGATCACAGTAGACCGGTCAGCGGCCACTTTGATGTCTGTCATTCCCGCGTATTTAATAGTTTTCGCATGTTCCAAGTCAGGTAAATTTCAATTTACGTATATCGTAGAAGCAATGGATAATAACCTCTCGCTCGGGGCATGTGCCTCCAACGAAATGGCATAATAAAGTTAGAGAAAAAAGTAGAAAAAGAGAAGGATGATGATGATGATTCACAGCATTTGTATGGCGCCATATATCTGTTTCAAAAAACATTCAAAGGCGCGAGCTCCTCCAATAAAGTTAGCATTTAAATGTCTGAAGGAAGATGTGAGTTTTGAGTGGCGGCCAGGTACGTAAAAGGAAGACCTTTTAAAAAATAATATATTACGCGTTCTGCGTATTTAATAGAGAAAATGGTGCCCCTCCCCCTCATGATATGAGTGACAGAGATATATTTTATGCAAATGTACGCCATGCATTTATTCGTGTAAGCAATGAAATGCTACCACAATTCTTGTTCTTGTCAGTATGGAGAAAAATAAATACATTGTCTACATGATGTTGTACGTCATTATACTTTTATAGGGAACGAATACCTCGACACTAAAAACCCGGACTTCCAGTCAACGAATGCTTCAGGTCAGTGGTTAGGGTCTACCTTACAGAGTGGAGGCCCAGACGGATCAGTCGTGGTATGTATACTCATAACATCGGTTCAAACTAGTACCAGTGATAATGAGGATTGATGATAATGATGATGGTGGCGATGATGATGGTGGTGATGAGGGTGATAAGGATGATGATGGAGATATATGATGACGATGGAGTTGATAATGGTGATGGTGTAGATCGATGATACGGATGATGATGGAGATAACGATGATGATGATGATGATGATGATAATAGTGGTGATGTAGATGATGATGCTGATGAAGATGATGATGGTGGTGATAGTGATGATGATAATAGTGGTGATGAAGATGAGGATGATAAGGATAATGATGGAGATAATGATGACGTTGGTGATGATAATGGTGATGGGGTAGGTGATAATGGTGACTGTGGGATGATAATGGTGACGATGGAGACGATGATAGTGATGATGTAGGTGATGATGATGATGGCGGTGGTGGTGGTGATGAGGATGATGATGATGATGATGATGATGATAGCCAAATATGTTCTACCCTGTAGAATTAAGGCCCCGACGGTTCAGGGTTAGTTATTATTAAACAATGAATGGTATCATTTATACCTAAAATCACAGTTGCTTCAAAGTAGATTGCTTCAAAGCCACCGTAGTTGTATTAGGTGATATCAATCCAAAATGTTCCAAGCCATCTTCTTTTTCTTTTTTTTATATCCCCTTTGGTAATTTAGGTTTGCAGACCGTTGTACTCCTATCAAACTATCAATACAAATCAAGATATAGACCGATATTTACGAGGTGGCTGTTTCGTCATCAATGGGGGTCTGTCATCACCCAATCCGGGTCTTTTGGACACAGCTGTTAATTTCAACCCTTGCGCTGGTGAGATTTGTTTTTTCATTCCTTCTTTCTTTCTTTAGTTCTTTCTTTCTTTTTTCTTTCTTTCCTTTCTTCTTTAAACAAAAACCTATGCTCAATTTAAATGTGATAGATTTATAGACAGAGGTTTCTACATACTTCTTATTCAGTCCTCGTACCAAACAACAACACATATAATGCCGATTAAGAGGCAGTAATGACTACGAACAATTAAATCGTTATAATTCATCAAAAAAACCATTCACTCAACACAAATTTTTGTTTTTTTCTGCTCATGTATAATATCTTATTCCTCAAATCCCAGATTAAAATATGTTTTTGTTGAAAGCCTCACCAAGAGGAGACACGGAACTGCTACGGGTTAATACAGTAATTATGCGTCACACATAAGACTGATTTTGCCTTCATACATTGTTTTATCTTTGTTAGATAGTATGGTGAGTTATCGCACCAAATACCGTTGCGAGTTTGGTGGCAGCGCTGCTGTGAGAGATGTAAGTAATCTTCATGTCCGCTGCACACGAGGCGTTATTATGATTGCGTTGTTGGCCTGCGCTAATCAAAGAATGTAACACACTACTTAACAATTGATTGTACATCACGATCAATAGCAAAATAGCAATCAAATCGCTAACGTATCTTTGAGTTGCGGGGTCAGGCCGTTGGAGTAAATTAGAGCATTTGCTAGTACATATAATTCAATTCAAGGTTTGCACCGTACATTTTGCATTCCCCTGTTGCGCCATGTCACCGACGTACAGGGTGTATGTTGCATAACAGACTGCATAGGTCACTGCGTAATAAAATGACTCCTCGTGTTCAACGCACCTCACGCGATTTCAAGTCACGCCCGATTCACAACATGTTCACAACATTCAATAAACCCCTTCCAACCGGTACCCATTTAACACTTGGGTGGAGAGTGGCAAATGTATATCAACGTCTTGCCAAAGGACACTAATGCCGAGGCGGGACCCGAACTGCGGACCATATTTAATCCTCAGTCCAGAGAAGTATCCACTAGACCACGACAGTTGACCAAGGGGTGTTTCATAAAGCTGTTCGTAAGGTTACGCATGACTTTACGAACGACTTGTATATGAAAAGCCTAATGGGGTGCTCAATCTTTATTGATTATTATTTATTAAGTTGAAATGTGCAGATGTAGATTAACATTCTTATTATAACAAACATTTTTAATGCAAAGTATATATTATTTTTGCCATAATTTGATTGAGGTTATTGGAAATATCAGAAAAAATGTGGGCATCCTATTTGGCACTTCATGTACAAGCTGTTCGTAAAGTCATGCGTAACTTTACGAACAGCTTTATGAAACACCCCCTGGTATCTAAGACAACGTACATGTACTTAGGCTTCGTTAAATTCTTCATTTATTTGTTCATCTAATTTGTCCATTAACTTCTTTATTTAATCCAAACAGACTAGGATTGTATACGGTGCTACCGGAGGCTGTTTGTGGAATGGTAAGTTACAAAGTTTCCCTCACAAAGCAACAATTATGTTACCTTTATAAATACAGAATAGAAAAAATACGACTGGTACATGGAATATAAAAACTGGAGTGTTGGCTCAGTCAGTAGAGCGTCCGCCTCACAACCGGGAGGTCGTGGGTTCGATCCCCGGCCGCGTCATACCAAAAGACGTTAAAAGATGGGAGTTGCTGCTACCTTGTTTGGCGTTCAACAATAAGGGATAGAGTAAATAATAACATTTGGAGTGGACTAAAAGATTATTATTATTATTATTATTATTATTATTATTATGCCATGCGTACAGGAGAATTCATTAATCAATTATCAATATCATTAAAAATAGATGTAGTAGTAGTAGGAGCAGCAGCAGTAGTAGTATTTGGCGTCACCTGTGCGTGAGAGGGGAATATTGAACTGGATCACTATAACCCTCGGGTCTCTCCTCCCGGTTTAACTGATTGGGAGTTTGGAGGTGGACCACTACACCGGGGTTTCCGCCTTATCTCATACGAATAATGCAATGGGTTATTGACGCCTAAGCGGGGCCCCATTTAACATCGTATCCGAGGAATGGAGTGATTTTCGCTTTAATCTGGCCATCGTGTATGAAATCAGGGAGTGGCACCTTAACAAACAAAGCAGACTTCGGTGATCCACCTCGGTAGAATTCAAACCCACGATCTTAGGTTCGACAGGCAGACACTTTAAAGGGAAAGTCCACCCCCAAAATAAGTTTGTTTCGATAGAGGCAGAATAATAAGAAAATCAGGTGAGTGAAAGTTTGAGCAAATTCTGAATGAAAATAAGAAAGTTATGAATTATTGAAGTTGTGATCAATCAAATACAAATTGGCAACTCTGTGACTTATTATACGAGCTCTCCTTCATTTGCTTTGTGCATGATATTCCATAAAATCATGTTTTCTTCGTTATTGATGACGGAATATATATTTGTTCCTTGCAGGGGGAGTATAAAAACATATTTGCAATTATTATATTTAGGGTGCATGTATGGTTGAAATTTTTCTTGAGGGAAAATGAAAATTTTAGATTTTTTTTTAGTACTAAGCAAATGGAAGTTGAGCTCGCATTTTACGTCATAGAGTTGCCAATTTGTGTTTGATTGATCACAACTTAAAAAATCCTAACTTCCTTATTTTTAATCGGAATTTGCTCAAACTTTCACTGACTTGTTTCTCTCATTTTTATACTCCTATTAAAACTAACTTAATTTCAGGGTGGACTTCCCCTTTAAAGACCGCCCGACTGAGACTTAGTATGTGTTCATGTTCTTAACTAATGTTCATTTCATGACCAATGTGATTTTTTTTTCTCGTTCTCTTCAGGTCGTATTTGGTACACAAGAGATGAGATTACCCCTGCGTCTGCTCTGTTCTTTTTTCCACAAACATGCCGCTTTAATCTCGATTTTGAATATTACTTTGGTTAGTCAACAGACTTCTCAAATATCTTAGATATTTCTTCTCAATGAGGTATCAATTTGGTTGTTACTGTATATGTATAAGTTATTCCGAGACGTTCTTCATGTTGAGACGTTGAATGGAAGTATGAATTGAGGAATGATAGTGCGATTTAATAAACTATCCAATATTGAAAAACCCTTCTTCTTTTTCTTCTTTTTTCTTCTTCCTCCTCTTCTGCTTCTTCTTCTCCCCCCTCTTCTTCTTCTTCTTCTTCTTCACCTTCTGCATCTACTTTTTCTTCTTCTTCTTCTTCTTCTTCTTCTTCTTCTTCTTCTTCTTCTTCTTCTTTTTCTTCTTCTTACTCATCTTCTTCTTCATCATCTTCTTCTTCCTCCTCCTCCTCTTCTTCTTCATCTTCTTCTTCTTCTTCTTCATCCTCTTCTTCTTCATCCTCTAGTTTACCAGTCATCCATTCCATCCAATAAACATTTCAAATTGTGTCCTAAATCCAAAACATGTGGATGGGGGAGGGAGGCAATTAGTGCTTTGCATTGTATGTATTTCAAATCTAAAACAGAGATTAACAGAGATTGACAAATATCCTTCATGAGTAAATTTTCGCTTTCAAAACAGAATCAGTTTATGTATCATTGCAACTAAACTGTTGAGTGGGTACAGTACTTTATTTCATAGTTTAACTTTTTTTTGTAAGACGATATTTTTTTATCAATTGCGTTTGCTTTTTTAAACAACTTCGCAGATTCGGTATATTGATATATCTGTTATCATATTCCAATTATTGTTTATGTTTTTATTGACAGGTCACGCTGTTGCATTTGGAAATTTTCGGGATGGCCCCAGCTTAGAAGTTGCCATCGCCGCACCACGCTGGGATCATGGATTTGGGCGGGTAAGTACGAGTATAAATTCGTTTTGACTTGAATCATGCAGACGACCGTCGCCATGGATACAATTTTCGTTAGTGTTTATCCTTATTTGCAAAGGAACATCCTGTACTTCCGTGATAACAATGATGATAATAATGTTTAAAATTGTAATAATTACAGAGTGTGTTGATATAACGTTGATCATATCCTTTACTAAAGTCTTGTAGATAAACATGAGTGGCCCTAATACGGTCATGTGGGACACCAAACCGAGGAAGATTCAAAGCAATATTTTGACAAGATTATTGTAAAAATACCTAGAAAATTGCTAAATACATCCATTATTCACGATTTCCAGACGTGCGACGTGCAAAATTCATTCCAGTTGTAATTTTAAATGTTATGGTTTGCATTCCAAACTGTCATTATGTAACGACAATGTAATGCCCGCCTGAAGTTATGACTGATTTCCCTTTATTACTGCCTACTTTTGTTTTTAAATAGGTGTTCTTGTACGATGATGCCTTTATGGAGTATGATATTATCGCTGATGGTGATTTAGCCACGTATTTTGGCCATGCCTTAGCCGCTTCGGATCTCAATAACGATGGGTACGTTCTTGTTATTAGGGACTTTTAGATTTGCACGACGAGAACGTGGACGGCTCGTGTGACATCTTTTTAATGCAATGTGACGTCCGTTGAGGTCTTAAAGTGTAATATGGTCTTGAAAGGACGTCACATTGCCTTAAAAGGATGTCACACGTCACAGTCCACGTTCTCGTCGTGCAAATCTAAAAGTCCCTATTTATCATTAGTTTTAAACTCTGGGTTTACTTTGCAATAAAAAGATTGACGCATAGATATCCAAAAGTATTTATAAGTATGAATTGTTAAGACGTAATGCGAAAAGAAAATAAGCCACTTCGGAGAAAGCACTTGTACACATGACAACCAAATATCCTCGGATTTTTTACACATGAAGACTTCCCACTAGTGCATTTTATAATAATCACTGACAAAGGGATTGAGGTGCTTCATGAATACACTTTATGTGCCCTCTTGAATTACCTCTTGAATACGTCCACATGCGTATCAGAGAATATACGGTCGGTGCACAAATGAATAATGATCTTATAACTTTCATGATCACGTATCCAGCAGGCGTCTAGATGGGTTTTACAGTTTTGTACAAATGACCTTTATCTGCCTATTATATGAGCGGAAAACGACAATTGTAAATAAAGAGAGGATAGAAGAAAAAAAAAATGTTTTTATGAATGAGAGAAAAAAAGATTACCCTATCAAAATATTAAGTACATTTTTCATATTACGACTCCGATCAACTCTGGGCTAATTCTATACCCGAATTGTGTGGTATTGGCTCGAGTCCTATAGGAAACGCTACTTAGGCGGTCGTGTTGACATAAAACATAAACTAAAGTTGGGCATAAATTTGCCCAAGGTTGGTAGCCTTTTTGATGTCGAAATGGTGCAGCAGCTTCAAGAATACATAACACGAACATCATTCACATTTACAATGATGTAATGACACAATACTTTTTGTACCACCTCTCACCCACAACAGATTTGATGATCTGGTCATTGGTGCGCCAATGTTCACCGATGAGGAGAGATCAATAGACGCTGGATGGGAGGTTGGGAAAATCTTCATCTACTACAACGATCAACAGGTAAACACTCTATAGCAAAAATTGCTCCAATCGAGATCTGCAAATTTCACTTTGTTATCTATTCACTTATTTGTTGTTACTTTATTCAGATATTTATTTAGCTATTCATTCATTAATTTGATACATATTTGTTTATTCATTTATTTATTCATCATTCATATACATGTTTGTTAATTTATTTATTTATTTATTTATTTATTTATCTTTTTCTAAACATTTTTATTAATTTCTTCATTTTTTATGTTCGTTTATTCACTGTTTGTTTGTTCATTCATTCATTTTTTTATTTAATTTATTTGTACGTTTGTATTTTAATATATATATATATATATATATCCTTCATTATTACAAAGGATTAATAACTTAATTACATGTATTTGGCATTGCAAATCATTTTAGGATAGTTTGTTACTCCTAAAACTTGTTACTCTAACTAGTCTTCATTCTCCTCATGTGATGTTTTCTTCTGATTCGAGGGCCACACAAAATCCACGCGAATTTGGTTTGAACGTTCTTAGGCTATAATTATCAAGTCAAAATGACTTTTAGACGCGTAAATGATATCGTTATAACTAAAAATTTAGCAAAATCTTGCAAAGCTGTGTGCAATGGGTTATATGTTTAAATCGCGTTCGATATTTATCTTGTGTTTCGCATTGATGTCACTGTACCTATTAGACTTACGTGATGTACATGAAAGTCAATATGTTTGTATAAATTGAGATATTTTCCTACCGACTATATATCATTGTTGTTACAGGGAAGTTTTTACTTCGCTGATAATGACGTCATCATTGGGACTGGTGCTGGCTGTCGCTTTGGCTATTCTATCGCCGCTTTGGGCGACATCAACCAAGATGGATTCAACGGTGAGCCATGTCTAACTTCTTAATCTATTTAGAATTTAAAGTAACAAATATTGGTAATTTATTATATTCATAAATACTTGGTTAAGGGTAATTCGATTATTCAATTATAAGTCAATTATTATTCTGTTTAATCCAATATTTCTTCCTCATAAATACGGTACAATATATTTACCAAGTAAGATAAACATTGCAATTGAGGAAAAAATGTGGAGTTTTTAATTTTCTGTCTCTCTATGTACGTGTGCCCTCATGATCTGTCAAATTGGTCTTTATCTCCTTGACTCACCCAAACTCCGCAAAACTGTATTTTGATATTCATTATCCATTCTATGAGTCCCCCCCCCCCCTCCTTCCACCCACTCCCCCTTTCATCCATTTCTCGTTCTCTCCCTCTCCCTCTCTCTCTCTCTCTCTCTCTCTCTCTCTCTCTCTCTCTCTATATATATATATCTCCCCCTCTCTCTCTCTCTCTCTCTCTCTCTCTCTCTATCTATATATCTATCTATCTCTTGTCTTACATTCTCTTTTCTGTCTTTATTTACTTTTCGTATCATCACTATTTCTTTTAAATTTTCTTGATTTGTATTTTATCATGTTTTTTCTTATTTTCCAACTTGGACCCGTTTGTAGACTTGGCTGTTGGTGCGCCCTTCTGTAATGGCGGTGATGACGGAAAGGTGTTCATCTACCACGGATCAGGAGTAAACCTACCTCTCAATCTCTCACCACAACAGGTTAGTCAATCACGATCAGGGAAAGCGTTACGGGAGATAGGGGAAAAGCCCCCCCCCCCCCCCCAGCACCCTCACCATAATTTGCCGAACACGCTCCTCTCCTTTTCTTCCCTACCTTTCTCCCACCCCTCTCCCATTCTCCACACACAACACAGACAGAACAACGTTTGTCTTTCTTTTGGTTTTATTTTGGGGGGGTAGATAACAATGATGAAGAACGAATAGAAGAGCGATGGATAAGGAGAAGAAGAAGAAAAGGAGAAATAGAAGAAGAAGACGGAGGAGGAGGAAGAAAAAAAGGAGATGGTTTCAGTAAAGCCTTAGCAAATTAAATCCCAATAGGATCACAGTTGCAACCTTACTACCACAACTTTTTTCCGCCTTCCCCCACAAATGTTTATCCCCCTTTATTAGTGAGCAAATAACTACCATTGGTGAAGGTGATGGGACAAACTATCACTTCCGAGGCGATCTCGATGTAGCTATCTTTCTGTCCGATTTTAGAGCAAAAAGTCGTCAATTAACAGCTAGCAAACGGTGTACGATACGTACAGTGCATGCAGTACTTACGTACGAACGTATAAGCAACGTATACAATTTTTTGTTAAAGTGCGTTGCACTGTGTAGATAGTCTTCAGTGAAAGTGCAACGAACTTTTCTTCTCCCATCATTGATGGGCGAACTATCTTTCCTCACGATATTTACTTTTGACCAATCGTAGAGCAAGATTCTTAGTATGTGGAATATAATATATTGTAGCTTAATCACGTAAACCATTACCTTTGATATCTCCTGTAGACCTTGAGCCCGTCGGTCTTAGGAAGACCCTTGAGGTTCTTCGGCTTTGTGATGTCAGCAGGACTCGACGTTGATGGAAATAAATATCCAGGTGAGCTAAGAAATCACTTTTAAATGAAATATATAACTAAAAAAAATGATAGAAAATAATGAGCCCAATATCCGATGAGAAAAACATTCTCTAATTAAAAAGATTTTGCACATCTCGTTAGGTGATATTTTTGTCTACAATGGTCGATGTTTGAATAATACATTGGATACATCTTCAGTTTTCCACATGGTCATTTCCTGATAGTGTGTGTGCCTTTTGAGATATTATGATGATTTTTAACATATGTTTTTTTTATATATGGGTAGGAAAGAAGTCAACATAATATTTGTGAGGAAAAACCTTCAGACCGAGCAATAATTAGATAGATAGCTAAGGTAGATTAAACTAGAGAGACAAAGACAGAGAGACAAAGACAGAGAGAGAGAGAGAGAGAGAGAGAGAGAGAGAGAGAGAGAGAGAGAAATCCGGTAGCACATCAAAGAAACGTTATTGTCTTTTAACATGTAAATCACGTCGTATTCACATTTTTAGTCTCTAGCAAAATGGCGCCAAAAAAAAATCAACTTTCCTAAAATTTCATAGGGTTCAATCATATAGATACTATTTTATATAACAGAGAGAATTAGTAAAAAGGAAAGCTTTTTATTATCTCTACCTCCGATCCCTTCTAGATTTCGCCGTTGGAGCACACGAGTCTCAAACTGCAATAATCTTTCGGTAAGCTAACTTCTAAACAACATGAATATTTCAGAACATTTAAACGGTGTATCGGTAGAATTATTTCGTTCTTCATACGATGTGAGATCTTATACTTGTATATATTACAGGATATAAATATGTCAACACCATATGGGCAACGAATTGAGAAAAATGTTATATAAAGACTCAACTCCTCATATAATCTTGATTTGGCGAGGACGGGTCGGTTGTCCCCCCCCCCCCCTCCACCATTCGATTGTGGCCGAAATGATTTTCAAACGTTTCTTTATTTGTTGAACAGGTCGAGAGCAGTGGTATGGACCGTTGCAGAAATATATCCTGAGGAGAACACCATTGATCTGGATGTTAAGAATGTGACCACATCGAGAGGAGTCCTCGTGACAGGGTAACACAAAACTTTACGATTTAAACTCTGACAATTTCCAATCTGAATGTTATGTCATGTACTCTCTTCAATGTCTACCTCTCCCCTGTACTGCCCTCTCTCTTTTTGTCCACCCCGGCCTCCTATCCCACCTTTCCCCTCCCCCTCCCCCTCCTCTCTCTCTTTCTTACCCTCTCCCCTCCTCCTCCCCCTCTCTCTCTCTTTCTCAGCCTCCCTCTCCTCCCCCCTCTCTCTCTCTCTCTAGCTCTCTCTCTCTAAACCTAGTTTTTGTCTCCCGCTCCCCCTCTCTACATCCTGTCTCCCTATTCCTTTAATACCAGACGCCTTTATGTAATATATTCTTTTCTGTTTCGATCTTTACTTTTTTATTTCTTTTATTCCTAAGGTTTAATGTTGTGGTGTGCCTTCACTACAGGGGTCAAGGATTACCAGATAATCTAGGTAAGTAAAATATAAAAACACACACATACACTTCCGGGGCAGCGAGGTAGCCAGAGGTATGAGGGGCGCGAGACCCGCCCCCCCCCCCCCACCTCTCCACTGAATGGCGATCATGACTTCACTTTTCCCAAAATAGGCACCCAGAAAGACATTGAAAGGCGAGTTGAAAAACAGACCCTCCAATACCGTCCTGCTAATCAATGGCCATGGTTAATTATTCATCTACAATTATTCATCTACAATGCCAGGGGGTTTCAGAAAGACTAAGATTGACTTTAAGTTGGACTTAACTATGGCAGGCCATTCCTAGCATCGGTTTCTCAAGGGAGGTACAAAACGTGGCGACAAATCTACAGAATTTACCTTTCTTGATAGTTCAATAACTTGATATTGAAGGAAATAATGTTATCTAATTAAGATCATAATTGAGAGACCAATGGTGATAGCAACCAGTGGCATGAACAGTCTGTCAGAGTTAAGTCCAACTTAAAGTCGACCTTAGTCTTTGTGAAACACTCTCCAATAGTTTGTCTACAAGATGTACACTTTATGTGAACACACTATGAAAATAGCGTGTTCCCTCTGTCCTCATGTTCCTGCTACTCTAAAAATATTCTATTCTCTTCTTTAGTTGATTATTTATCACGATGTTGTTTCTTTTTACCAGATTTTTCATACGAGATTGTCTTGGACTCCTTAAGACAAGTGATCAACCGTCGAGCTGCATTTATCGCTAACAACGTGGCTACTCTTCGCCATCAAATCAGTGCGCCAATCGAACAACGAACATGCATGACACATGCTGCATTTATTCAGGTCAGTTGTCATCGTTACAATTAGAATATTATATCTGTGGCACACGATACGTCATTTGTTTGACGCAGGATTCCGTCAGTAATTTTTTACGCTTGTTGACGCACCCTGTGAAGGTGATAATATAGAAACAAATGTAATATGAATTGTGCAAACATTGCGTTTAATTACTTGTTTGTGTGCTTAATTGCCTTCTCATGACTGTTTAATTAGCGCAAGTAAATGCGCAGTCGAATTGACACCTCGGGTGAAACTACATGACACGGCAAAGACCATGCAAGTCGCTGACGCAGTCATGTGTCAGCGAAATGACGCCTCGTGTGCAACATTCCTTAGTTAGGTGCACTAATTACGTCACAGCATTGCTTTCTCCTTGTTGTGAAAATGCTCGTTATAAATTCGCTTGATAGTCATTATAAAGACGCTGGAATTACATTAAAATGATTTTAAATTAATGCAGCCAACCAATTAAAACGGAAATGGGGTCATGTTTTCAAAATTTTGAGACTAGACGTAAACAAAAATTCAAAAAATTAAGAGATAAATGGGTGGACTCATAATTTCACCTGCCCGACTTCTTCATGCTCAGAAGAGAATTTCATTTATTTATTCAAGAATATGTTAAGCAGTATTAAATTGAATATTTTGCATTATTTCCTTGGCAGCCTACCATTCGAGACAAGCAGACTCCGATGAGTCTTCGGTTGATTCACAGTGTAGCTCAGACATCTCAATCAGGCTCTGCTGTACAACCAATCATGTCGAACGCCGTCAATAACCAGACACTCAACTCGGTAAATTGGATTCTATTTGTCTATGATACCTAGGATCCCACTATAAGGTAGGGGACAGAAGGGGTTCCAGAAAAATATTGTTGTGGCTTGGGGGTTTGGGGGATATAAGGCTCTGTGTGTTCTTGCGTTCAATTTCTACAATTATGTGCCATACACATTTATTTTTGGAGGCGGGTGACTTGAAGAAAAGTTGAACCCCCTCCCCCCCCCCCAAAAAAAAAACCCCAAAAAATACCAAAAAAATAAAAGTAATCAAAAAATCGATTCAAAATCAAAATATCTAGAACCGCCGCGGGGGGGGGGGGGGGGGGCACAGGGTCATCCTCAGTCAAGCTTTTCTATACAATGGGATCAGCGACCAGATAATATACTCGGTATGTTGTATTGTTATATTTAGTTTGGATCTACTAAGGGCTGGTGGGGGTGGGGGGCAGGGTCAGCTTTCACACCTACAGTAATTGAAATGAAAACAAGTAGATAAATCCATTCACCGATTGTAAAATTGTAAATTTGATGTCAGTCATATGACTTACTTGTCTTGACTTACATGTATGCCGTCCACGCAGGCAAGGGGCCTCGTGATGGCTTCTGTATGGTGATGGTATGCCAGGTATTTCTGTCTGCAGCCAGTCTTGATGCATTTGTCAGCCTGGTTATCGATCTTGCTTTGCAGTCCTCTAAGATATAGTCAAGCCATCTTTTGGGTGGACGGCCTCTGGGTCGATTTTCTGTGACGTTTCCTTCAACAGCAATTTTGGGGTATCTTGTGAGTTTCATTCTTCGGACGTGACCAAAATATTTGAGTCTTTTAGTCGAGACTTTGTCCATAACATCTTGATGTGTGTTTCGGGTCTTGTCTAGTCTTGCCAACCCCCCCCCCCCCCCCCATTCATTATGCGACGAATGCCTGCCATTTCAAACACTTGAAGCCTGTACGTTGCTATCTTCTTTTCTTACTGTTCAAGATTCTGCCCCATAAAGCAGTATGTCAGGGATATAATAAACAGAATTATAGGGTTTTGTCAGATTTACCTATTATTCTGCTTATTCCGTCTTTCTCTCCTATTTTTCTTGGATTGTAGCTTGTCTTTGCCAGGGATTGTGCCGGTGAAACATGTTATCCAGATCTTGCAGTTCAGACAATTGTGTAAGATGTCTTGTAATTTTCATTGTTTTGATATATTTATATTGTTATTCTTCCTCGTTTTTCAACTCCTTATTTTTCTTCTTCTTCTTCTTCTTTTTTCTTTTTCTTCTTCTTCTGCAAACTACTTTCAATTATCGCTCTTTCGATTTTGGTTCCTCACTTTACTTTTTTCCCCACAATATTAAAGAATGTTTATTCCGGTTTTATGATGATATTTTTTTATGTTAAATATTGCAATAAGCGTATTGTTTTCTTTTGTCTTTCGACACCTCCATTGTTCCACAATCATTCCATTCGACCACGGAACTGATTACTGGAAACGATGAAACTATAAACTCTTCTTATTTACTTTCCCATTCTAGTTTTCATTTTCTATGAATTTCCATTTCTAATTTATTATTTTGCTGTGATGTTGAAGATGATAAAAAGGACACTTTCTTATATCTCTCTATATGCCTTTCCTTTGTCA
>JAVYIG010002195.1:0-264538 GCA_035222895.1 Strongylocentrotus droebachiensis
CAGTAATTGATTGTGGTGAGTGTGAAGCGCGGCAATTCTTTTGTCATGCTAGCATGCTTGAGTTGTGTGCTTTGCTTCCACGAGGTCCATGTCCATGTGCTCTAGATAGGGGTATAGAGCAAGATACCCCTTTTTACACGTAGGCTTTTTATTTACCTACTCTTTTCTTTATTTAAAAAAAATAAGGATCATAAAGATACGTATGTGCGGTTTTTCTGGGTTTGTGGTCCAAGCGAAGTTAAGGAATATCGTTTGGTAAATTATATAAATCGCCTTACAGGAGCTTGTAAATTGTCACATGTAGGCCTAGCCGCCTAAATGTATGAAGATGATGATTGGGAAGAAGGATCTAATAGTTAGTAATAGCTGGGTCATTTCTTTCAAAGGAAATCTTGTGAAGAAAACATATGAGACGGGAACAGGCCCCTACCCCCGAAGAGAGAATTATATTGATCTTTATGATCACGAATGAATTTGGAGCCCATCCGCAATTGTAAATGGAAATGCAAACAGGTTTTCATTCGCATGGCGTAATTAACTTGTTTAATTACGTAACATTATATAATAGTTTTTTTGCAAGAGTTAAAAAGGTAAGAGAAAGTGAGATAAATTTCACCACTACAAAATTCATTTGTGTATGAAAGGTTTTGTTACTATACAACAATATGGTGGCCTGTACTTCAACAGAAGAAGAAGAAGAAGAATGTAAATGCGAGCCCCTTCTTATCAATATAATGAACATCTCGATTATTACAATGTAGATCTAATAATTGGACATGCAAATAACAAAATAAACTAAAATACTAAAACGCAGTGATTTGTCATTCCTCGAGTGACCCGAAGTAAACACTTTTTAAGTTGTTGATGATGTACGAATACGTACATGTACTATGACAATTTTCACCCATATTTGCAAACAATATTTATTATCGATTTTAGCCTACACGTAATATAAACATACACACACACACACAAGAAAAATGCATTCTATTCAGAGAATTGTATTTGGTGTTTGTAAATATTGAGCAGCTGTTGAGAAGTTCAAGTATGAGAATTTGCTGACTCGAGAAATACTTTGTATGTTATCAAGTCTAGTTCTCTCACACAAGGCCTAGGCCAATAGGCCAGACGAATTACCAAACATGCGGCCGTTGAGTCTTGAATTCAGACAGGCGAGAATTGTTTCACCGAAATGTATTAACACGGCAATTGATTTTTTTTTCTCGTAACACTGTAGATTTCATTATATAATATTTTTACAATGTGAAAGAATATCGTACTGCTCTTATGCGTCGTTCCATTTCACCACAAGGTTGGAGGGTCGAATCCTTACCCGATGCGTATTTCATTAAACATAGCAGTTGTCTCTCTCAACCCAGGAAAGAGGCAGGTTCTTTCAATTTCGAAAGGCTGCTGCTGGAGAAAAAGCAACTTCATGAAAATAATTGAATTGCCAAAAGAAATTGTTGAGAGATGTAAATCCCTGCCGCCGAATAACGCTCCTTGTAGAAGATTATTGTTGCCATTTTCTTGTGAAATATTAATCAATGATTGACGGGATTCGGCCTACTATAGGAGATGATGAGCCAGAATAATGGATTAAGCACAGACTTCAACCATCCTCTCGATTGTCATTATCATCATAAGTCTTCCTGTGAGAGTCTCTTTACATGACTTGCATGTTCTTATTGCTCTAGCTTGGTGACCCCATCATTTTTATCGAGAAATATAAAGAAATGGCGAAATATGGATCAAAAGTACAAACCGAATTGCTGATTTCTTTATACAAATTTAAATTGGTGGAGTTTTTTTAATGGGGCTCGCGGGCAGATATTTCGTGGGCAGATATTTCGTGGGAAAGGCGATTAAATTCGTTAATCAATACATGTAACAAATACTTATTTTGTCATTATTATGACATGACCAAAGTAATAATTTTGAATTAGTAACCCCTATTTTGTTTCCATCATGATCCCGTAAAGTATCCATTGGGTTGTAAGGTAATATGTTGAGGTAAGGTTACAGATAATTTCCATTAAATTCGGACATAATTAGGCTTATTGATTCCTACTTTCTCGTCCGTATTTTTCGTTAATAAGCAGAGAGGGGTTCTGTGTCATTTGATATCTGATACTTTTGCCTCTACACAAAAATGCATTTGTCAATGTCAAGTCAACATACATAAACTCCTAATACTCCCCTGTATTGTCATTGAACCTCATTGCCATTGAAGTTCAAAAGAAGTTTTGTATTTCCTAATTGTCTAGATATGTTCCCAAATTCGTATTTACTTCATTCAGAACCATTGAAGCGGGTAAAAAAAAAAGGGTGCAACTAGAAATTGATTTTATTTGGCTCTAATAAAACAGAAACAAATTGTTAAATTTGAGGATACCATCATAGTGACTATACTACCTATTCGCATTACATTGACAGTTCACCAGTGTATTAATTAAAATAAAATAAAATAAAGGAGATTAGGCTATGGGACTGGGTGATAAGGTGACATCTTGCATTATACACCTTTGTGTCGACAGAAAACCCAATTCTGTTATCAAATTTAAATCCTGGCACTGATGATATCCTCCTCGGAAAGAACGAACAGAAGATAAGGCGACCATGTAGACAGATTTAGGTTTCCAGACAAAATGGTTAATGTAACATTGCTTCCGTTATAACTACCAGAAAAGGGGGGCATAACATTACCCGATACCCATAGACATAATCTCCAGGCTATTGCGACAGGTACATGCTCCCATCGCGGCAGCTTTAAATCCACCCTTGACACCTTTAAAGTCATCTTTAATATGGTATGTTGATGACGACAGTTGACGTGTGTTGGATGGGTTCCAATATGATAATGAGATAGTTGTTTGACAACCCTCAAGTGGGGTTGTTGGTGATACACATGGGGGAGCTTGTCAGACAGCCAGACAGGGAGGCAGGCCGAGGGATACAGGAAGATACAGGATGAGGGGGGAAGAAGGGGGAAATCCTTCAGGTTACCCAAACCTTGATGCACGTCGGCTCACTCATTTGTTTGTTTCTATCAGGAAATTACAAGAGACGACGAGATTCTAGACATTTCCTGAATTAATTTAACTGCTCAGATTAATTTCTTGTGGGCAGTTCCAGGAATTGCATGGGAAATCAACGTGGCCACTTTTAGATGAGACTTTTGTCTTTTTCAACTATGCACTGTTGACCTTTCATTAAGTTTGACAGTGAGATTGGCCAAGATATATTCCCAAAGCGAATAATAATTGTCTGCTTGATTTCAGTTTCAGTTTTAACTATTCATCATTTCCTCCGTCTTACATATGGGACATGATTAATATTTATCTTGGACTTATCTTAAAGATAAGACCTTGTCTTCACAAGTAGGCCAACTGTCATTTTATAAACAAAGGCCAGTCATGGCAAGGATTGAACCCTTGGTCATACCTACTACTTTAGTTAATGAAAGTAATATAATTGTTTTAACTTGATTCCACCAATATCCCTGGTCCCTTCCCCTCCCCCGCCTTTCAATGTCTTCATCATGCTGGGGTTGTTTGTATTCGTCTACATTTGCCACTCTCCACCCAGGTGTAGTAAATAGGTGCCTGTGAGAAATTTATTCCTTGAAAACTTTCAGCCTTCAACTCCTTGGTATTTGGTGGGTGCCTTTAGCAACCCCCTATCCTCTAAGATGGATATGTGCGCAGTTACATGTATGTTTATTTTATTTATTTATTTATTTCGTTTTATTTCAACAGGGTAGCCCCATCAGTAGTTGAAATACTGTTATTCTTGGGGGCCCTGCATAACATAAAATACATATATAGACATAGACATACATATACATGAAAACATCATCACATGGTGAGTAGTAAACATACCAGAAAGAATTACAGATTTAATCTCAAATGTAAATTTAAACTCAGCAAGTAAACAAACAAAAATCCACAAAGAGAAATCAAGTCAAATAAAAATCAAGTCATCAAGTAAATCATTCATAAACAAATTTTGAAAGAGAAAAAATATTATATTGAGGTGACAGTGTGTCTAAACATAATTATTTGTAATTTGTAGGATATTTATGAGAAATACAGTGATCTGCAATTGGTAATTTACTAAATATTGAAGTTTGTGATAGAGGCTACTTATTTGCGAGTACTTGGGTTATATATACATTTTTCTAAAATAACTGGTGCATAATGACTGCTTAGTTTGTGCATTTCGTACCTCACTGGGGAGGTTGTTCCATGTCATTAGGGGGTTTTCGTTTGTCACGTCGACATAGTCGACGTCAAATATGGGACGTCATTTCGGCAATCTGCGCATGCGTCGGGTCGTCTGGCGTCGTCAGGCCACATTTGCACCCTCAAAGGAAAAGGCCCTCTGTACGTTTGTTTGCGTGGCTCGTGTTTATAAACACAAAATTAGTTCAGATCTGGTTCTCCACATCATGACACATCGAGACAAAAAAGTATTTTGTACCGTCATAGTGCGGGCCAGATGGGCATACATCTTGATGTAACCTTTCTAGTTCTACAAGTATAACCCAAGGGTCTGATGCTACAGACATACCGTGTGTTAAGGTCATTTGGATGCCAGACATTTCATGGGACCCGTTACGTTTCCTTCAGGCTCCTTGTATTTGATCTCCCATCTCAGTCGTAGAAGGGTCATTGTCAGGTCACCTGGGGCTGTATTCACTAGGGGATCGCTACTTCCACTTTATGAGGTCATCTCTCTTACTCTCTGCCTCCCTTTCCTTGCTCTTTCCTTTCATGGTCTACGTTAGACTTGACCTCTTGGCTCATTATGATTAATTCATGCCGTGCGGGAAGTGTGTTGAGGTTTCTAGCCGATTGTTTTGTTTTCTAAATGAAGGTAAAAACAATAATAAATAATAGAAATGAATTAAGTAGGTCAATGAATATTGTCTGTGGCCTGTTTTTTAGGAAAGGGCAGTCTCCCAACCTCGAACCCCATTTCCCAAGAAAAGGCTGTACAAGTAGTAGTAGCCCAATACTGTGGTCAGAAGCAAAAATAGAGCACTTTGACACAAGTGTAGTGAGTCCTCGTCACAAAAAAACAAAGTTTCTCTAAATATGAGCTTTATGCCATGTAGGCTACATCATACATGTACACACCCAGTATGTGTTTTGAAAATTAATTCTGGTGTTAAAATGATTATGCTGCCTTTGCTCATCAGTTAATTGCTATTGCGTCGACAACTAGGGCGACGTGTTGGTATTCAAGAGGCACAGTACTGCGTCATCATACCATGGAGTTGGGATTGGATTTTATCCGTGTCCATGGTCATACCAACGTTTAGTGTAAATAGACCTGGGACGCACACTATTGGCTCGATGGGGGGGGGGGGGGGGAGGGGGCATCGTGAAATGAGATCAGGGGAAACGAGATCAGAGGAAACGGTCTCACCCAGCTTTGGGGGTGCATCTCTCCGGTCTCACTTTGTAACCTGCTACGGAACGGCCATAATTCATGGAATGATGAACTTAGGGTGCGTTTAATCGACACTTTTTCACCCTAGAATCACGGTTTCTAAAGACGTTTAGTTTAAAACGCAATGCGTTCAAGCGATTTTTTCGTCGGTCGTAAAAATAAACGTGTTTGAAAACACAAACATGAAACGCTGAAAAAGATGCGTTTTGTATCATGATTCAAAAGAATCACGGTCGCTAAAATTCGATTGAACGGAACGTTCTCAATCATGATTGCATGACGAATCCGCTTCCGGTTTGGGAAAAACCGCGCGCCCGCTTTGCATGCAATTTGCGTTCACTATACCATCGTGGCCTGTTCCGTTATGTTATTCCTTGTTTTTCCTTCTATCATTTTCTCTTTCTGTCTTTCCTTATGTTACTCTTTGTTTCTTCCTTCTATTATTATGTTATTCTTTGTTTTTTTCCTTCTATCACCTTTTCTTATGTTATTCTTTGTTTTTATCATTCTATCATTTGCTCTTTCTGTCTTTCCTTATGTTATTCTTTGTTTCTTCCTTCTATACTTATGTTATTCTTTGTTTTTTCCTTCTATCACCTTTTCTTATGTAATTCTTTGTTTTAAGCATTCTATCAATTTCTCTTTCTGTCTTTCCTTATGTTATTCTTTGTTTCTTCCTTCTATCATCTTCTCTTATGTTATTCTTTGTTTTTATAATTCTATCACTTTCTCTTATGTTATTCTTTGTTTTAATCATTCTGTTACTTTCTCTTTCTATCTTTCCTTATGTTATTATTTGATTCTTCCTTCTTTCACCTTCTCTTATGTTATTCTTTGTTTTAATCATTCTATCACTTTCTCTTTCTGTTCTTCCTTATGTCATTCTTTGTTCCTTCCTTTTTTCACATTCTCTTTCTGTCTTTCCTTAATATGTTATTCTTTGTTTCTTCCTTCTATTTTTATGTTATTCTTTGTTTTTTCCTTCTATTACCTTCTCTTTTGTTATTCTTTGTTTCTTCCTTCTATTCTTATGTTATGCTTTGTTTTTTCCTTCTATCACCTTTTATGTAATTCTTTGTTTTAAGCATTCTATCACTCTCTTTTTCTGTCTTTCTGTCTTTCCTTATGTTATTCTTCGATTCTTCCTTCTTTCACCTTCTCTTATGTTATTCTTTGTTTTAATCATTCTATCGACTTTATCTTTCTGTCTTTCCTTATGTTATTCTTTGTTTCTTCCTTCTATCACCTTCTCATTCTTTGTCTTATTATTGCGATCTATGCTCAAAACAGCAGTCGACAGTCGGCCGTAAACAATTCCAGAAAGCGCGCGCCGAAGTTCCTGGGCCATACTGCGCAGTGTGATGCGCAGTGGTTTGGCTCGCAATGAGCTAGAATCAGCGTTGATGAAAAATCGCTTGAACGCAAACCGCAGTGACCTTGCTTTTTGTAACGGCGTTTTGAATTGTGATTCATGTTTGTGATTCTAGCTTCGAAAATTCGATTGAACGCACCCCTATATGGGTAGTGTCTCAATTACCCAGGGATTACTAGTAGATGTAATAGTGTGTTTCTGTTTTTGACTCTTTGTGAGGTGCGGTAGAGTAAGAGGTGTACTATGAGGTTGCGTGACAACTTGTGATGATACATACATACATACACAGTGTATAATGAGAATAAAGTACAGTTACCGGGGCCTCCTTCATAGTCCTCATAGATGAGTACCTCATTAGAATGAAACGCATATCTGCCATTCACAAACTGGAACCAGCGCATTGTCAATATTTCGCGCAGAAATTGAAAAGCAAAATAAAAAAGGGCCCCCTTCTTTTGTTCAAATGGGCAGCACGTTATACATGTTTTGGGTTGTTGTTGTTTTTGTACATGTATTATTGATTTAGTCATTCTAGAAGCTTTAGACAGTTTGGAGACTTCATGTTTGCATTTGTTGATATTATGTTTCATTTTTTTCACGTGGGAAAACAATGTATCTACGTATGTGACTCTATGTGTACTTATTCACAGAAAACTAAACAACTAACCAAATAAATAATATGTAAATAAATAAATGTTTAAGTGAATTATTAAATAAATAAATAAGGAAATAAATATATAAAACTTGCAGACCATATACAAGGCTACAATTAGGAATACTGCCTTGTGAACAATGATGAAATGTATGTTTGCGGGGTCGTCTTTTTACATCAGTGAAAGTCGGAAGTTTTCAGTCGTTTTTGTTGTTGTTGTCATTTGTCGAAAGTTATATAATAGGTCTCTTTAAAATACACAAGAGGAACGGAAATACCTCACTCACTCATCTGTGTGAATGACAAAAAGAAGTTTCTTTCTTTCTCCTTGTGTGTCTGGTTTGGTAATAGTTTATTTACATTGTCGTAGAATACCTTAAGACATAATAAGTATGAACAAATATACAATACATTTGAAGAAGGATCTCTCTCTCTCTCCCTCTCACCTGAATCTGTCTGTCTCTCTCTCTCTTTTCATGAAAATAGTATATGCTATGTGTACTCAAATACGCTAACTAATGCTGTATTGCAGATAATGTTATCATATATGAGTAATGGGCTTGGCATTTATTATGATTAATATGATTATTTTAACTTCTTTAAACTTTGGAAATCAGGACATCGTAAAGCGGAGTATAAGTGAGTTGCAATTGTATGACCGACTGAACGTCCCGTTGTTATAAATCATGGGCTGTACTTCGTTTTGCTGCTTTTCAATTTTAATGTGTGACAACTGACAAGTATCAATGGGACACACCCCACAGTTTGCTCTGACCTGTACTGGACTAGCCTATAATCTAGGCGGAGTGCCGAGATTTTTTCTTTGCTGCTAGACGTTCTGCTTAGGGTTAGTCTAGCAGCAAAGAAAAAAGCTCGGCACTCCGCCTAGATTATAGGCTAGTACTGGACTGGTCAATACGAAATTAAATATCTATGGAAACCTTAAAATGGAGAATCAAAAGCGTACTATACCCTTGACCCTTTTAAAACAGATGTTTCTATAGACGGACACAGTAGACAGCAGGGTACCAGGTTATTGCAGGGCGTGTTTTGAAGGAAAACATGTAAACATAAAATTCGGACCGGAATTTTCACAATTTTCACAATATGCCAGATATAAGTGAAAAAGTAGGTTAGAAAAAGAGGAACGAAAGAAGGAAACGATCTTTTGAATGGCGTAATCGCATTTTCTTGTAAGACTTGCTAGCTAGGAAGGTTGGTAAAAGTAGACATGTTATAACCCTGAAACATTCAGGTTAACAATGAAACATTCTTTCCTTACGTCTGAAAGACATTTTGGGTCTTCTTGGTCTTCTGTATTATGACATGTAGCCCCCAAATGCTATTTTCTCTTACCATTTGATTTTCTTGTAACAAATTTTCCCACAGTCCTCTCCCATTCTCTATTTTCACACGATACAGATCTTTCTCTTATATAATCCTTATCTAACGGATTGCACCTGGATTAAATATTTCCTATTCAAGTTTCCGTAGCCTACAAAGTCAATCTGAAACTATAAATTATACAATTAATGATCCTTAATGAACCTTTCAGATGTAGTTTGTTCAGTTAATTGATTCGAAGTCTGTAACTTGACAAAGATTGAGCATTATATTGCCAACCTTCTTATTTAGCCCATGCATTAATTATCCACCTTTAAAAACAATTGGATTGTAACTAGATGTATCATGTTACCTAAAGGTTTATCAAGGGACCCCCCCCCCCCCGCGTTTTATTAATACACTTGATATTTACTTTCTTTATTATTTACTACCCCCAATACCCCCCCCCCCCGGATAATTACCCACCAGAAACTTACCCCCGAGGACAAAAATCTGCTTTTATTAAAACCAACTTATTATCAGGCTGGACTTCTCCTTTAACGAACAGGGGGGTAACTGTCCTCGGTGGTAGTTGTCCTTGGGGGCAATTTTCCGGGGGGCTATTGACCTCGGGGGGGGGGGGGGGGTAATTTCCCGGGGGTCGATTGCCCAAAGGGGCAACTGTCCTGATACGCGTTAATTCAAATGACCTGCCTCTTCATTTATCAATTTTTATCAGCGGCTGAAATTAATCGGCACTTCTTCTATTTAACACTCATCTGTTGTTTGAACTTCTTTGTATAGTGCAGTTTCAATACACCGGTGAACTTGAATTATAATGTTATTGTTTTTTCTTATTATTGATATCAGTTCAGGCCTAGTTGTGACGAATACGATGCTTAAATCAAAGCCCCCCCCCCCTCAACACACACACACACACACACGCAAACACACGCACGCACACACATACGACGACGACGACGACGCCCAAACCAGGTGCGTAGTTACATAGTTTTTTAATCGAGTGGCCAAGAAAAAAACAGACGAAAAGGCAAAAGGCAAAACTGAAAGGAAAATGAGAGAAAGGAAGATGGATGGAAGGAACTCCCACACCCTGCCCCATATCGGTGATTTTTTTGTATTTGCATTGATTTGTTAAAATGCCCCTACCTATGCCTGTGCTCCTTCAGTGTGTAGACCCACGCTATGCCTCTTCCTCGTCCCACTACACAGCTTAGCATGCACAGGAAAGATATGGCAATTAGTATGCCGTTGTGTCGTAATTGATCTTAGTACCGACTTGATGTCGTGCCAATGATAATTACCACTATTATGGTCTCATTTCGATTTTATCTTGAGGAAACATTCCTTTTGAAATTACCCGAGTTAATGTTGTTATTTTTTGAAGATTCGTGGTCACAAATAACGACAGAAGAAGAAACAGATTAGAACATCTAGTTTGTCCCAGTTCAGGATCCTGACTGCATGAGAATATCGACAGGACAAAATTCATACATAACTCCCCCTTTTTTAGGGGGGCGGGGGGGGGGGGGGGGGGGCTACTTAAGAGCCAAACTGTTTTTGTTATCATATTTCAAATTTATTTTTTTAACAATTTGTATTTTTATCTTGTAGATGAATCCTTTAGAAGACCAGCTTTTAGCTGAAAAGGGTGATCCTTCCTGAATCCCATAATATAATGTGAAAAATAAATAAATGAAAATAAAAGAACATGACAGTAATGTCATGTTAGCCTTGTATCCCTTCAGATTGGTTGTTACTATAGCATTTCTATATCTATCGTGGTCACAACATTGGACCCGAATTTCTTGGCCCCTCTTACTAGACAAAATAAACAGTCCAAGTGTCCAACCCATTTTATGCCTCAATGCTCAATGAGAAGAAAAAAAAACGAATATTCATTCCTTCAAACGCCCTTCTTGTCGATTCAATCAGGAAACATGGTCCCACATATCTCTGTTGTGTATACAAGTATACGTAGCATTCCATTAACAGAGCTTAGTTGCTATCCACGACGTCCTATACATGACGTAGTAGAATACAAAAGGGCCAGCCCCTCACACACCCCCTTCGCAAACTACCGCTATTGTGTGTAAGGATTACTTTGGCATATAGTAGAACCAGTGTGGGCTTTGTGTATGTAGTGTGGATCATATTTGCAGAAACAAATCTGACAAGAAACTGAAAGCGAAAGAGAGAGGGAGAGAGAGAGAGAGAGGGGGGGGGGGGGGGGGTGGGGGTCTTGCCGCAGTTGTCGGCAAGGCTTGAAAAATACACATTTTGTGTAAATGGGTCTTAATGGGAGGGAGGGGGCATGTCATATCCATTCCCTTCCTCGCGGCGTCCCTGCATTACACATTTCCATTTGAATCATATTACTCTATAATGTCTTTCAAAATCCGCTGATCTTTAAACAATATATAGATATCAACGTTATGATATATTAATCTGGATGGATTAGTATCCATCGGAAGCACAGCTGTGATGTCAATGAAATCATTTGGTAACTCAATAAATGAGAGATACGGGTACGTGGGTAAAGTTACATATATAAAAATTAAAAAAAATGAATTATGAAGAGAGTTGAGAACAGTATGAAAAGCCACTGAATGTCATTTCCCTATAACATGGGCACCTGGTTGAAACACTTCGGAAATTATGGGGGTGGTAAAACAGGTGTGGTTCATGCACTTTCATTGAAATTTACACCTGAAAAATATTAGTTAATGAATACAAATATGAAGGAAAACTACTGATAAAGACTATTCAAATAGCGGAAGTTTCATTCACGATAATTCAGTGCTGGTCATAAGGAAGTCATACAATTTTTGTATTCACTTATTATTATTTGTGTAATTGTGGCTAAGCTTTGCAAGAGAATCAAAGAGAGAGAGAGAGAGAGAGAGAGAAGACGGATGGAGCGTGTCTGTAGAAATTTAGGTACTGAATAACGAGTAGATTCCTTCCGCCTGCAGTAAGTTTAATCAAGATCTTACGGTCTATTTACAGTGTGTCGGTCCATTTATATTAATATCCATTGGTTTGTTCAGTCACAGACTCACAGGTACATTGTAACCGTGCTGATTTGTTATTAAAGGACTATAGTACCATGATGATAGTACTCAATAATGAATAATGAATATCCCCATACATTGACGTCATCACTGTCTCTATTACCACTGTCTCTCTCTGTCTGTATCTCTCTGCCCCCCTCTCTCTCTCTCTCTCTCTCTCTCTCTCTATCTCTCTCTCTATCTCTATCTCTCCTCTAATCCTGAGGTGATCGGAAGTAGACCATCCCATGGAGACGATCACAGACTAAGAACCCAATTTAATTATGATGGATTTCTCGAGTCACTCTCTCTCCTTCCCCTAAGAGAAAAGAATGTAGAGACTCGTGAATAACGACTCCAACATCCTGATACAAACACTCGACTGCATGCGCGTAAAGTAGGCCTAGCAATTTGTACGTGTGTCTGAATTAAGCCAAACCATGCTCAGATTGGACAATAAGGATTATTCTGATTCCCCTTAGAAGAAGAAAAAAAGTAATTGAATTTATTTATAAATAGAATATGAAAGGATTACGTCAGTCCTTGTGATCTCTTGAGAGAGGATAGTATGCGATAATAGCCTTTTTATTATCGTCGGAGGTGAACAAAATCTGAACATTCTTTTGACTTTATTTTTTATGAATACATACACAATAAAGAAAGTGCGTTCCAAAGTATTGGCACATAACAGCATAAGCTGAATTGGCATTTTCTTTCAAATTCAGTGTCCACATATTATAGCACGCAAACAAATCGCTTACGAGGTGATTTCTGTATTTTATAGAAATTCGAAAACTGTTGATGTTGCCATTACTTGTAGTTGCGATGCAGTCGGTATTTCTACAGGTTCCATTCCCGTCCTCTCGCTTTATCATTTCTGCAAAAATGAAAGGATATGCGTGACTTTATCGAACGAAACAGCACATCATTTATTGAATTGATTTTAGTTTTTTTGTTAAAGAATGATGAAAAATGCCTCCTTTGTTTTGGTATGCAAGTAAAAGCAACATCCACTGATGGTATAGGACCAAGATACAAAACAAATTTCTTGTTTATTTGTATCTATTTTTTTTTTCATTCTGAATAAATATCAAGAATACCTGAACAGTAAGGAACAGAACCACGCACACAAAAGGGGGGATGGGGAGATGATACTCGGCGTTGTGCATAGTAAATTAAGGCTTGTAGTACGTGTTTCGGTGTATGACTTTACAACTTAGCGGCACCTGTTAAAGATTCTTGGAGAAATTCATGGAAATTGGAAACATCCTCCATATAAGCTGTCATCATCGGAACTAAATGTCATCCCATCTGACTCCGCCATGACTATCATCAGGTTTCACAGTGTGACGCTTCTTACTATAAAGAGGCAGTGATTATCTGATGAGATTACCGACAGCACAAAGCATTGAAAGCAATATGTTGTCTGCCTGTACATCATGAACTGAACCACAAACTATTATGAACATTAATTGAAATCATGCTTCCATTCTTTATGGTAATATTGCGGGTGGTGAGAATTCCTGGTAAGGGCCTTGCATGCAGTTGTGATTAATTAAACGAAAAATGAATATTGATTGAAATGATTGAATAACTGAATAAGATTTGGCGACAGCGATTTAAAAAAAAAAAATTAAAAAAATTATTACGAAGTAAAAAATTAATATTTCGCAAAAGTAAACATTTACAGTATGGGAAAAATCAGAATATAGCTAAAAAGAGATAATGACAACCCATCGCAAATTCTAATTTCTGTTAATTCTTGCATTCATACAAACAATTTTCACAGAGCTTTTCAAGTTTCAAGTTTATTTGTTTCACATTTCACAAAAAAAGAATTCACATAATTGACAAAATTAGAACATAATATTAAATATACTAAAAGTGTCACATTATATAATTAATACTTTGAAAAGACGTCGAAATTTATTGTAATGATGAATAGAAGGTTATACAGAGTGAAATGTGAGGAACCTATTAACAAGCTTTTGTGGTGATGCTCGTTGTACACGAGGCGTTATTTTATTTGTGTTATTATCTGCGCTAGTTATCTGACCTTCAGATTAGCTCCATCGGTCCTACTGCCTCTTCCCTGATCAGACCAAAGAGACTGAATATGAAGGACTGAAAGTGTGTTATTGACTATGATCAATGTTTTGATAATTATTGATAACGTGTTGACACAAAAGAAACATTTTGTAACTGACGACGAAAAGCTTGAATACACAAGTGCCCTTATATTGTGGATACACCGGAAACGGTAATTAATGCGTAATATTTGGTTTGGGTTTAAAAATGATGTGAATTATGAAACTAATAAACACGAAACCGTCTAAATTTGATATGATATTTTCAATTTCATATTCTGGAGATGTATCAATGTAGTGAAAAGACATTTACAATGTGATATATTCCTATAGATTATTGAGACACTGTTAAAGTAATTATCATTGAGTAGGATGAAACTCATCATGTCTGTCTGGCAGTCATCTCCCGTGGCCTAAATGCTGAACGCGTTCATCCTTGAGCTCTACAAATAGCTACAGATAATCATTAAAGATTTAAACATCAATTCCCGCAATCATGAATGTGGTATTGAGTACAAAGACACGACGAATGGATATTTGAGTCTTTTAATTTTCTGTGCGAGTCCAAGAAAATATTCCTTTTATAACAAATCATTTTACTTTATATTCCGTCATCCAGGAAATTATTGATGATACGATTAGATAGCTGCCTTTCTCTAAGATTATCTCTGTCATTCCCGGTCTTTCTTTTATGTCTTGTTGTCTCCAGAAACCGTCTTTTTCTTTTCCAGGTTCCGCTTTTTGTTTGTGTGTGTGTGTGTGTGTGTGTGTTTTTTTTCCTTCTTCGTTGAAGCATGGACTTACTACTAAGTCCATGGTTGAAGTGGGAAGGGTGTTAGGTATCGATACATTTTACAGTCAGTTAACGAAACCTCCTCATGTAATAAATGTATGTGTGTTACGTGCGTGTGCGATGGTGAGTAGAAATGGCGGAAATTTGTGCGATTTGTGAGGCGCCAACGAATCTTAATCACAAATCTTCAGATTTGCAATGGGGATAGTGGAATATTACTTCGTCTCGTTCTCAGTTTTAAGGACCTATAATCCACAATCTTGCAAAACAGAAAACGTGTGGGTCATAATTACGAATAATCTGAACTGTTCAATGAGGCCAAGCCTCGCATTTCTACACCGTCGTGTGGATGAAAACTACAGTCGACGCCACACCATCGCGATGTAAACAAACGAAGGTTCACTCGTAGTATAGTAGGAGGGAACATCGAAGAGTGGTGAACGAGGAAGGGGGGGGGGGATTTCTCGATCGCTGAAAGGGTAAACACGCTCTCGCTCTGACGTAAGAGCTTGGATGTTTGTGAAAGGATTTTTTGTACCAATAGGGGTAGTCGCGTAGGGTCTATGGGTTCTCTTTACACACATCGACTCGTCTTGCTAGTTATTGAAGCTTGAAAAAGATGTGAAACGTCATCACAGAATAGATGGGTGTTTGTATTTCATGCACGTGACGAGCTTCCCCCTTATCATATGTCTGTGGTGTTGTATGCCAGCATAGCTCATGGAAGCTATCTCACCCTCATCACAGCACAAACCATGCCCCCTACCAGCCCCTCTTCTTTCAAGAGTCGTCAGAGCAATCAGTGTATGATGTCACTGCCCTTTTTTTGAAGATCAATCAAAGCATGTTCCTAATTGATTTGGGTAGTAATTTAGAATGGTTGGGTGTTTGTACTTCATGCATATGTGATGAGCTTTCACCTATCATATGCCTTTGCTTTGGACTGTTGTAGTTATCTTCCAGGCACCCGCATAGATCATGAAATGCTCTCTCATCCTTAGCACTTCACTACCAGAGCCATGTTCCACCTGGCCCCACCCCCTCATTTGTCCAAGAGTTATATAATGCATTCATGATTTGGGGTTATTACACTGTAATTAATAACCGGACGTTTTTCAGGGCTGTCAGTTCAAGGGATTGAATTATTTTATTTTTTGTGTTCTTAGATCACTTTAAAGTTTATGCATTGTCTCTAATGTAATATTTACAAGTGATGATCCTAAAGAGACACGCTTTATAATCATAATTTTAACCCCAAAAAAGGTAGCCTTTATAATCATAATTTTAACCCCAAAAAAGGTAGCCATCAATTAATTTCTCTACAGAAATATAATTTTATTATATGAAAATTATGAATTCTCCCCCAAACAAGGCAAGATGACATGTATGCTAGTTTCTTTGAATTTGACCCAGTCTATGTGTGACATTCGGATCTTCGCTTATTTCTAATTTTAGATGGATTTGTGATCCTTCGAGAAACGACAATGCTCATATTAAAGGCTAGGGGAAAGAGACATGTTACTTGGCTTGAGAGAGAGATGCCCGGCATTTTAATCGGACACTCTGACGTCATTCATATTTAGTTACGGCGCACGTCTACGCCAAACCGGTCACGTGCATTTGTTATGCTATTACAGAGTTGTAGTACAGTGCGCAAAGCGGAAAACACTACGACCGGCAGAGTAGATCGAGATGAATGGGTCAATCTCGTTAGATAGCAAATGACTTTCTGATTGTATAGACGTGATTTCTTTTAGCAGCGTTGTTACTTTGAATCCGAGCATTGAACAATAGAAAAAAGTCTGATAGATGTGATTTAATTCGAAAATCCTTGTTTTGTCTGCGGATAACGTCTTGCTTCATCATTCTATTTGGCGTTTTAAGCATCTTATCTCGCGCAGCATTCTCTTGTCGTCATAGAATTTGTTGTCTTTTTTTCTGGAGACGTTGAGTCATCTACAAAGGACGTAATCACATAAATCACATAGGACAAACGATGAATGATTCGTCGGAGAAAATGGTATGTGTCTGTGTTGTTTGTGTATGAAATTGATTTTAAACACTGGAGTACAGTAATGTCTGAAAGTACCGTGCCTTCTTCACGATATATACTTTGTGGTAATGGTGATGGGTACATGGTGGTAATGATAATGCTTATGTTGATGATGATGATGGTGATGACTTAGTAGTGGTTATAGATTGTGATGATGATCGATTTATAATATAAAATGTGTAATTATTACTGAAGAATGTCGATATATATCTTGGATGTTATTTTTACGACAATAATGTATTCTACTATATCTGTAATTTGAAGGGGTTAATATTTAAATGAAAAAGTATGAATTATTTATAACAATCGCCCCTATATTTTTACATAAATCGCTATATTTTAAATCAAGAATTCACATTCAAGATAACCCATCTAATTTTTTGCGCTTTTCACATAATAATACAATTAAATGCTTAAAAAAAATATGTGAATAAATTGTACCCATGTCGTCAACTAATCATTGGAATAATGAGTTTTATCGCATACTCTGGTTCACAAATGTATTAAAATACATACTACTAGATTGGATGGTACAGTAAGTATGTCATAGCAACAAGCCAACAACCAATAGACGTATAACATGCGTTTTACTATTGAAGTTGAAATTGAATACCTGGTAACGTTTGAATGTAGTCAAGAATTGAATACAATTTAAAAACGAAGACTAATGCATTAATGAATAAAAAAAAAGATTGAAAATAATGCACATGAGTTTAGCGGGACATCATGCACTCTAAAAACTGAAATGTTAAATAAATCTCAATTTAAAAAGGCCGAGGAGTGACCATTCTATCAAAATGTCAGATTGATACTTTGAACATGCAGGATTCAACCTTTATAATGTTGGATCCTGCATGTTCAAAGTGTTAATCTACCATTTTGAAAGAGTGGTCACTCCTCGGCCCTTCTAAATGGTGATTTAACATTTTAGCTTTTAGAGCGTGGTATGAGAAGGGTTTCGTAGAAGAAGCTTCTATAAATGTGAATGTGATATTGTCCATTACTTAATATTACGTAATAAAATGTAGGTTATAATATAACGGGGGGGGGGGGGCAAGGTGGGAAATGAAGAAATGCGTTTTTAAAGAGGACTGCTTATAAGGCCTAAAATAAAAAACCTTGTTGTATTGCCCTTTGCGACCGACCCAAAAATCTGAAAATCTACGGTCGGCATTTTAAAAAAGTTTTTTTTTTTTAAACCGTTTTTTAGAATTTTTTATTATGAATGAATAAACAAATATGTATTTAGTTTGTTGGGATAAATGGGATATAAATGCATAAAATCAAATCATTCCCAAATTCTCACTCGTCTTCTGCCCTAGTTTCCAAATCCTACTAGCGTACACATCTCGATAAACACAACATTGCAAACCATGGATTATTATGAGGTAAAAAAGATACGAATGGAATGATGACGCTGAAACACATAGCATTAAAAACTGAGAAATATCAGCCAAAAGAGGGCGGGAAAAAAATATTTCAAAACTGAAAAATATCGGCCCAAAGAGGGCGACAAAAATAAAAAAAATTCCCGACCGACCGACCCATGTTTTGGCACTCAAAGGGCAATACAACAAGTTTTTATTTTAGGTCTAAGTAATGTCCCCTTCCCAGTTGTTAAGCGTCAGCCAAGCCAGCACGTGACATAAATTCATCCACTTATGATTTAGTTTTTGCCAATGTTATCCCTAAAAAAGTGAAGAAAAAATATTTGAAATATTTGTACTTTGGATTTCCACTCTTTAACAACGACAATTTTTTTTTCCAGCAGAGACACATGAACCCTTTGATTTTTTTGAAAAAGAATGGCAGCGTGGATGAGATAAGACGACCTATATGTCATAATCTTAGTTGAAAATGTGCTGGGAGGAGGGGGGGGGGGGGGGGCTTCTCTACAACCCGTACCCTCGGGTCTCTCCTTCCGGTGTATATATTGATTATGCGTGCTGTGTATTTTACATCTCAATGAAAAAGTCATCATTCGGCAGAAATATACCAATTGTATATGCATCTGCCCATGACATTTAATATTAACCAATCTCAATCGAGTATTAGATTATTGGTCTAGGAAATGGAATTATTGCGAATTATTCATCTATTCTTTCTCAATGATTACGTATTGAGGGTAAATATTAAGCTTCGTACAATTTTCAGATTCATTGAAATACATGTAGAAAGATAAATCGCACGATATATATTTCAGACTTCTGGTATAAAGTCGATGCGACAGGTGCACCGTTAATGGAAAACTAATAGTAATCAGGCAATTATATTTTTTCCTGTACAGTATTTGATATTTTGATAACGCTACAGGAAATGGTATTTACCATAGAGGTGATTTACAGTGGAGTTGGAAATTCGTAGTGAATACTGCAGCTGATCGTGCTTATGATCGTGATTATGCATTGGTTAATATGTCTGTAAACTTGAAATATTATCCATTACTGAAACGTTAGCTGTTTCCCGGAAACTATTTTGTGGAAAGGGAATCGATTTTCTTTTTTTGCACCAAGGTGTGTTTATAAACACAGCTGTTCCCAATGTGTGACGCAGTTAAAACAAACTAAATGTGGATTTATTTTCAGCGATCTAATCAGCGTTAGATAAATGTTAACGGTAGTCAAATATTGTTTTAATAAGTGAGAAGTGCTCATTGACGTAAAAGGTGTAGTAGCAATCAAACAGTCTGTAATTACAAACAAACGTCGGATGTCTGGTCTATGAATGCAAACATTCTCTAATATAAAAGAATATATAGCAGGGAAAGTTTGGAGGGGGCGTAGTCTGTTCCAGGTTCATCAATAAATTACTCGGTATATCTATCTATAGTACTGTTTTGTTGATAAAGCGATTAAATATTAACGTATGATATCGCGTTCTTTTTCTTTATTTTGAAGAATAGTCAGACTTAGGAGGGGCTGGTTGCATATTACAATACGATGATTGCATACCTGAAAAGAGTGACTATCCGTCATGAAAGCATTTTTAGTTATTCATATGTAACTTACATATCTACTTCAGTTACAAATGGACATGTAGCCTACCCTGCGAAGTTTATTCCTAGACATTTAAGGCTAGTTTAAACCAGGGAGGTGTTTAAACCAGTGTCTGACAACGTGTCAGCTTCCGATTAATGCGTTAATTCACCCCCCCCCCCCGCACAAATCTTCAAGAGATCGACGCCCACGCCTTACGTATAATTATGTAATATGAATTGTTAGCAAATCTATCTTTGTTTGCCTTGATCTCCTTGTAGCCGAATTGAAAATCGGCCGATCCCTAAACAGACAATTACGTTATTACACACTTTTATCTAATTAATTTTACAAAGATTTTGAAAAAACCCACTAGGTATGCAAGGTTTAGGATCTGGGATAGGTCATTGCGCGGTAAATAGGCCCCCGGTCGATAATCCAGAGCCAGATTGCGCATGAAACTATCCGAGTCGCCTACGCAATCAAATGCTGATCAAACAATGATCGGTAAACACTTTCACATCATGCCATTAGATGTACTGTAATTCCCTGTACCAATATTAGGCCGACAAGGGTTCGGTTCGGTTGAACTACCAACTAATGGTGCTTTTTTTGTTTTACCTAATGTCAATGAAGATTCAAAGTTTGAAACCATACTATGAGAAACTATCCGATTTATATTTTTTTTAATTGTTAAAGCTTCAAAATGCTTACTATAAATGAGCGTTCGATTGGTCTGATCATGTAACATGCTTTGTTTTGGTTTGACCGATCGACGACCCCGCACCACCCTCTTTCCAAGCGATCAAAAGGCGCTCAGCAAAACTCCGTTTTGAAAGGGAGAGCCCCGATCCTTTGCCGTAATATTGATTAAATTCACGATAGTTATCGGTTTCTATAATTATAAGCCGTATAATTGTGCACTACCGTTACTTTTACTTGATTAAAAAAATGTCATATCATCAATAGTAGGCTTGTGTGAAGATGATTGCATAACTACAGATCTGAAACTGTTGTAGCGATGACTCGTTTTCTGCATCATCTCCGAGTTGGGGACGAAACCAACTTCCTCCGATGGGAGAGCTTCTACTTTCCAACCGCCCGGAAACGAATCGTCTGAGCAAGTGAACATCTTCCTTCCTCCCGTTGCCCTGCTCACTTTGCCCCTGCCCTTGATCAATGGAAAGCTGGTGATTCAGACTTTCAAGAACGAAGGGACGACAAAGAAAGAAAAAAGAAAATCAATACTAAATCGCTAAGCCCACTCTCGCGCGCTCAAACTGTCTTGCTGGCTCGCGTTCAAAACGATCTTCCTTACCGTGAGGATTAGTTTTCTTATTCAACAAAGTAGGAGGAAGATTATTTTCATGTTTTACATAAATGCGACCGTGTCCGTTAGGGCTAAATATTTTTGGAAATAATAAATGAGTAACCATCAGTGCATTACCTTTTAATATACTCTTTGTTAATTTGTTTAACATTACGTGGGTGTGTGTGTGTGAATTGATTTTTTGTTGTTGATGGTTTTGGAAATCTGAACACATTGCCAGATTGTAAACAAGAATAAGACATCTCTTGCAGAAGTGATCTTATTGAATTGGAGTGGAGGCAAGGAGGAAATACCCTTCAAAGTTTGATAAACTCTTACTCAATTTTTCCCTGAAACAATTACTTTTTTAATGCATGGGGAAACAAATTTAAATTGCTGATGATACAAGCTGTATTTCTATTACATTGTTTTCTTTTCTTTTCTTTTCTTCTGAATGTGTAGAGACCACTTGATGGTGGTGGCTCTCCCGACGCTCTAGTTGAGAAACCAAACTTCAGGAATGGAACTAATGGTACTGATGGAAAGTACGTAAGTCTGAATGATGTATCAGACATTGATCCGTATAACGATGAAGAGGACCAAGCTCGGGGCAAATGGGGAAGCAAGGTTGACTTTCTCCTGTCCTGTGTCAGCTATGCTGTTGGTATCGGCAACGTTTGGAGGTTCCCTTTCCTCTGCTATCAGAATGGAGGAGGTATGTTCTATATTTAAAAGACAACAAGTTTTAAGAGAGAGTATGAAGAATGGAAGCATAGCCAACATGACTAGACTTATGACTAGACAGATTAAATTTTAAATAGATGTTAAATCAGGGTTTTCTTGTCTTTGTTACCCACTATAGTCCCAGGCCTTTTCCAGTCTTGAAACTTCTGTTTAATATTTAAACAATGACAGGCAGACTTTCGCTTTTCATATGGAAGGACCCTACTATAAGAAAACACAAATGGTCTTCGTCATGTTTTATTCTACTGACGGCATTTACCCGTATTCAATGAAAGTAGTAGACCTACTATTACACCTACTCTCATAATCATTACTAGTATTAAACAAATTAACGCTCTCTCTGGGAAACCAAATTCACCTTTATCTCTACTTCTTTTGGCTTCATTCCAAAATAAACTTATCCTGTATTTATATGTGATCATTCAACCGATTAGATCTAGGGATTCAAGGTCTGTTGAATGGAGAGGTGTGTCCATAAGATGTGAGCTGACTGAACCGAAGCATACAAGTAGAGAAGATAATCATTAGTCGTGCATGGCGTGCCATGAGAATGAGACGGGCCAAGGCACAGATGGTTGTGATGAATGGGGACCATTCATGACACATGAAGGGGGTGAAACGTTCGAGTGGCTTTAGGAATTATTATTCATTGAAGCTGCTTTCTGTCTAGACTGGCAGCCATATCATATTTACTGCTGCACTCAGCAATATTTTTAGTATCACTTTTAGCATTTTTAACCTTTTTAATGTATACACAAAGTCATAGAAATGTATGCAATGGAACAACAAAATCATATTGAGTGAGATTTAATGGTTAACAAAGAATTGTGTCAGTGGTCGCTTCTTCATAACTGAAAACTTGGCATTTTGCTGCCATGTAAGGCCAGCTCTTAACAAGAATGTGGAGACCAGAGTATTAGAGATTATTTGTCAACATTGGCACAATTTATAGAGGGATTAAACAAAAAAGGAAAATAAACCAAGAGGGTCAAAAGTATCGTACATTGTAATGTTTAAAGTCTTATGAAATATAGAGATTACAGTTATTTTTAATACTATGTTTGTTTTGTTGACTTTTAATTTTATTACAGGAGCCTTCTTGATCCCCTACGTTCTGATTCTGTTTTTTGCCGGCCTTCCCTTGTTTCTGCTTGAGATGAGCTTTGGTCAGTTCACCGGTGTTGGATGTCTTGGTATCTGGAAGATCTGCCCAATGTTCAAAGGTGAGCATCTTCAAATGAAGTTGACAAGTTGAACAAGAATATTCCATTTGTCAGGTTTTTTTTAATTTCTCTTCAAGTTTTTTTATTTTTTTCATTTAAAGCCTCTTTACCCCTCCCCCTCCCTTTTCTCCCCATTAAAAACTATTTGTGTGATGAATTGATGATCCATAATTAAATGAAATGAAATGAAACTGAACTTATATTTTGTGTTTGAGTCTATGTAGTTATGTTCTGATCCATAACTAATTAACTAAATTAAATGAAATTCAACATATTAAATGAAGCTCTAAACTCGTATTTGCATCCACCCTGCAGGTATTGGCTATGGTATGTTGGTGATCTGTTTCTTGGTGTCCATCTACTACCAAGTGATCCTAGCCTACACCATCTTCTACCTCTTCTCATCCCTGACGTCCATCCTCCCATGGGCAAGCTGTGGCCACCAATGGAACACTGATAACTGCACTGATAGAATGCAGGATTTTAACGCAACCTTTAACATCAGCTCTCTGCTTAACCCCAAACCTCCCAGTGAGGAATACTTCTAGTAAGTACATGTTTCATTGGTCAAGCAGGGCAGGGAGGGAGGGTGACTGAACATTTGCTGTGTCTAAATTTGTTCCAAGCCCTATTTTGTCTAAGATGTAGGGTTTAATAGGTATATTGTTTAGGCCAGTGTAACTTAGAAATTGACTGGGTGGGGGTGGGGGGGGGGGGGGATTGTTGCTAACGCATATATCATATGATCAAGGGGAGTGAAGGACTGACTTGATAAGAGACAGGCAGACAGAGAGGAGAGAGACAAAAGATAGAAAGAGAGAGGGGGGGGGGGGGGGAGAAGAAAAGAGAATGAAGTGGGAGTACTGAGGAAATAAGGAGGTTAAGAGAAAAATGGATTGATGGGTTGCCAATACAACAAACAATGTAAATTACCTTGTCAGCAAAAGAGCCTAAAACATTTTTCCTTTACTCAGGGCATTCGGGGGCAGCTTTTGCTCGTCAGAAAGAAAAAAAGTTTATTGACCTCAGTCAGCAAATTTGACTATCATTTACTGCAGTACAGTAATATGACCCGCAAGAAAGCCAAAGATGTACCTTTTCTGTCAAACCTCAAATGACAAAACAGGTACATTTATCAGGAGGGAAACTTTATATGAGTTCTCATGGTTTTTAAGCCAGCTAGGAAAATAGCTGTTGGGAGTATTGAATTTAGTAACAAAGGATATGAATATATAGACGTGCTGTTTGAAACAATATTATTTTACCCTTCTTGCATGTTTCTATGGGTTTAGGGTTCAGTATATTGTTAAGTCCAGTGATGAATATAGTTTTAAATATGTAATGATTTGTTACATAAGGAGTTCATTTGTTCATTTATTTTCCATCTTCATATAAAAACAATAGATCATTACAACAATATACATTACATAAAAAATTACATGCAATCATACAAGTTAATAGTATCAAAGACACCAAAATTTACAAGACGAAAATGAGAAAATGGGAACTAAAATAAGTTGTCTTGAGTTTTGTATTAAATGTTTTTGTTCGTTTCATTTCCTTGATAGCAACCATGTGCTAGGGATCAGCGAGGGTGTTCATGATCTTGGAGCTTTGAAATGGAAGCTTGCTCTATGTCTGATGGCTGCCTGGGTAATCACCTTCCTCTGTCTCATCAAAGGAATCAAGACCTCGGGAAAGGTACATCATCTTCAACTGCTTCTCAGACTATACTTAACCATCATGGTGTGCCGTGTTCATACAGGCAAACTTCCAAATGTCTATTTTTGAAGTCCATTGTCACCAGAAACCTAGTGACAAAATGCCTCCAATGGGGCTGACTTTGAAATGCAGAGCATTTGCACTTTTTCATACTTCAGGGGGGGGGGGGGATTTGACACGATAGTGAAGCACTTGTGGAATAGATGATATTGGATCTAAATCACACCTTATTTGTCATTTCATATGTCAGTTTTCAAGTTATTTAGGTACTACACAGTCCCTATAACTCATGTTTCATATGAATTATGACATCTTAAAAGGTGAAAATCATTTTTACCAATATGAGTAACTGAAACTTCCCATTCCTACTCATTGAGATCTGACGTTTTCATTCTCTCTGTTCAAGTATTATGGTATAATGTAGTGAAGTATGATGTATTGATCGTTCATTATCCCGAACAGTACTCACTTACAGTCTCACTTACAGTCTAACTCATCAGGATCTCCTGTTATCTTTCCATTCTCTTTCTCCTCCAGGTCGTCTACTTGACGAGTACCTTCCCCTACCTTGTTCTCTTCATCCTCTTCATCCGTGGAGTCACCCTTGACGGTGCCGTAGATGGAATCATCTTTTACATGAAACCAGATTTATCAAAGCTTCTAAAGCCTCAGGTACGTCCTCATTGCTAAATAATAATAATAATAATAATCTTTTAGTCCACTCCAAATTTTATTAAACCGAAACGAGCCCTGCAGCCACTGAGCAGCGCCAGATCGACGTTGCTCTATCCCTTATTGTTAAACGCCAAACAAGGTAGCAGCAACTCCCATCTTTTAACATCTTTCGGTATGACGCCGGGGATCAAACCCACGACCTCCCGGTTGTGAAGCGGACGCTCTACTGACTGAGCCAACACTCCATTTAGACATCTGTAGCATAGCCATAGGAATCATTGGCTTAGAGATAGATATACTCTTGGACTGGCTATTATATAAATTAATGAAAAGCTAGGAAGGTGTAACTTGAAAAAGAAAGAAATAGCTGTATTGAAAAAAGACTTTATAAATAAGTATTCTTTGATATTTAATAACAACAGTTTGAATTGTTAGGGACATTCCAAAATTATCACCACAAATTTAGTTTTGAATAAATTGTGGGGAGGTTTATGGAACATCTAATTCCAAGATTATATGATAAAGTTATTTTTTTCTTCTAAATGAGCCTTTATAAACATTACAAAATTACTGTACTTAAAAGTTACAAATTGTCTCACCTGTAGACAGGAAATTGTTTGCATGAAACACCATCTCACTTAAAGCAATTAAATTGTGTGAAAATATGGAACACAATTACTAACGGTGTTTACCAATACATAAAAGTGTATTCCTGGGGTTATGTATCTGACATGCTTGTAATTGTTTTCTCTTTGCAACCCTTTGCAGGTATGGCAGGATGCAGCAACACAGATCTTCTTTTCTTTGGGTGTAGCCTTTGGTTCTCTACACACTCTATCAAGTTATAACAAGTTCAAGAACAATTGTTACAGGTATGATTCAACTAGTGCTGTAGTCAAACGTTTAACCGTTCGGTATCTGACCGTCCATGGCACTATCCGTTTTCAGTTGGACGGTTTAGTTTTCCTGTTTTTTAAATATTTGTTTTAATTTTTTTTTTTTTTTTGTAATCTTTTTTTTATAGGAAAATAAAAAAAAATCACTAGATTCAACCCTTTGATCCCCTATCACACCAACAAATCTGATGCCATACTGACAAAAGACAGAAGACAAAATATAATACCCAGAATGAATCAGATTTTGTTTGTTATTAGTCAGTTTTTAGTCATGTAGCAGTGTGACTGGGGTATAGTACCACAAATACACGATTCTGACGATGTATATTATATCGCAGTGTTTCGTAAGATGATGTTAAGCCTGAGCTGACCCTTTATCAACCTTTGAAGAATATCTTACATATTTGGACGTTAACTCTTTCCTAGAAGATTAAGTTAACACCCTTCTAGTTCTCAGCAGACTTTGGGGGGAGGGGGGGGGGGGGGTGGGGTAAGGGGTTGGGGTTTTGTACAAAGTCAAGTGTGAAACATGTCTTGTACAATCCTACTTGCACTGTTTCATCCCTAGTTTTCTTTTCTCTTCTTTCCCCCATACAGGGATGCTTTGATAGTGTCCATCATCAACTGCTTAACCAGCATCTTTGCTGGTTTTGTCATCTTTTCAGTACTTGGCTTTATGGCCAAACAAGCAGGAGTTTCAGTTAAAGATATAGCAACATCAGGTAAGAACACATGTCATGTTTTATACTGTCAGTCAGCATGCAAGAGGTCTGGCATGCTTCTCTATTTATGAATTTTAACAAACAACTCGTGTCTACCGGTACATACCTCACACCAATACCAGTAGCTAATCAGTGGACTTGATTAATAGTGTTATAATCAGTACAGTGAAACTTATTCTGTATTTGCCATTAGTTTTTATGGATTAAAGGGAGGCTTTACTACTTTAAAGGTATTTTAGCAACAACTTGCCATTACACAACTATCATCTTATGATAGATATGAGGTTAAAATGCTGTATTGGACATTTTGTTGGCTGCCCACAAGTGCAAGAAAGCCATAAGAGATTTGTATTGTCAGTGGCAGTAGAAGCCTTGTTGTAGGCAGCCACTGATTAACTTTATGTTGGAATGTTAATGAGTGTTCTAATTTGTATTTTCTTTGGCTTTTCTATTTCAGGTCCTGGTCTAGCATTTGTAGCCTATCCTGAGGCCATTGCTAAGATGCCTATATCACCTCTTTGGTCTATTCTTTTCTTTACCATGCTTTTTATGCTGGGACTTGGAAGTCAGGTAATGCTCAGTTTCATGCTATTTATTCATTTTTCCATGAGATGTGATAGTTCTTGCCAAATGCGAAAAAAAAAGTTAATTATGTTATAGCTTCATTAAGGTTTCATGCTACATATTTGTTTGGGGGGGGGGGGGGGTTGAGGTAAAAAAATAAGAAATGTATCCAAAATGTATTAAATTGACATGACAAATTGATACAATTTCACATTTCATATTTTGTTAGTGAACATAGTGTTGTGTGTTGTGACTGCTTGCTATTTCATATTTTGCTCATTTTTTCAAACTTTTTTCTTCTTCTCAATCCAGTTCTGCCAGTTTGAGACTGTGAATACAGGATTGGCCGATGAGCTGGAGAAATACAGCCCAAAATTTAGAAAATACAAGTGGTGTATCACCCTTACTATGTCAATCGTATGCTTCCTCCTCGGTTTGCCACTGGTTTGTGAGGTAAGTCTTGAAACGTGCCCCCCCCCCCTTGTCTCTCGCATTGTCTCTGTTTGTGTTCCTGTCTCCCCTCTCCAATTTCTTGATGTGTTATGTATTTGTCTGTCTGTCTAAACAGTTATTTCTTAAATTGTACAAACTTTGATTATGAACATAACCAATGGAAACATTTTTAAGCTGCTACCAACCTTAAATAACCAATGGATTTTATATAAATCATAAAGAATGAAGTTTAAACAAGAACCAGATGAACAAAAAATGGTTACAGGTACCTGTCTTTCTCCTCTTCTTAGCATGCCAATAATTGACCTAGTAGTTTGTTGTAATCTTTAAATTTGATAATGCAACCATTTAACTATTTTGAATGCTTTTGATTCTTCTTCCAAGGGTGGAATGTACCTTGTCAATCTGATGAATGACTTCTCTGGAGGCCTCTCCCTCGTTTTCATTGGCATGTTTGAGACGGTTGTCATTACTTGGTTCTATGGTAAGTACAACAAAAAGGTAGACGTTAAAAAAATGTTGAAAAAACGAAAGAGGTATATGAAAATTATGAAGTTTTGTTTATCCCCCAAAACAATTACAAGATGCATTTGCCAACTCTAGTCGGCAACATAGCAAAATGTACTCAACGGACCTTGCTATGCTCAAATTTTCTACAAATTTAGGATCTTTAAGGAGTATTTCACTTCGTATTGTCTCTTTGGTTTATCTTGCTTGCCGATTTTTACATTTACATGTATTATCATATTATAGCACCAAGTTTTAGATGTTAAATAGTACTATTATATGCTTAATAATAACTCGTATATGCTTAATAATACCTCTTATTCATCCATTTCATGTGTATTTTACAGGTGTTGAGAAATATCTTGATAATCTTGAAGTCATGCTTGGATTCCGTCTTGGGTTCTTCTGGAAGGCGTGCTGGAAATTTGTCTCGCCAGTATTCTTATTGGTAAGTTTTTACAATGATACCAAGATAAAATGTTATGATAAATCTTGGTATTTATTAAGACTGCATTCATAAGAATACTTCACTCTAGGCGTAATCATGTATCTAATACCAAATGCGAACAGCATTTGTGTTAAAGATAAAGACCAGTTCTGGTCATGCGATTGCATTGTGAAAGAAACATTGTGAAATCGATCAGAAAAGGTTGATCATCTAGCATAGATGTACTGCAAGGTTCTGGAATCATCAAAATGAAGAAATTTGGCCCAGTCTTCATAAAGTTGCAAGCACTGTACACAGAAAGATGTACATGGGACTACGCACACGTGCGCGACACGTGCGTTTTTATCTCTCACATACCAATAGATAAACTAATTTACCAAATATATCAATTAGTAGGTGGTTTCCCGGCAAATTTGTTATCATTGTGTATTATTCAAAACATATTCTTTCACATGATTGGTAATAAGAGCTTCTATTTAATTTTTTGAAATTGGGGCGTTTCCAATACTGGTCTTTACCTTTAATAAATGAAAACAAATTTGAGACATTTACAAACTACTGATTTCAAAGAGAATGAGATTGAATCAGGACTAGGATATTGATATGAAAGCATGTAATGTTATATATTTCCCATTTGATGAAATGGAATTTGGCCATGAAAGATAAAACTGGAAGATTGTGTCAAAGACATTTGTCGCTTGAAATATAATGTGTGAATCGTCATGTAGCTGAAATCAAATTTTGAAAAGGATTTCATTGATTTTTTTCAAAGTGGAATTGCTTTTATATTTGATGATGATTGTATAATATATCATGTACTGCCTTACTCTTGCACAGGTTGTGATAATCTTCTCGTTAGCCATGTATGAACCAAAGAAGTACGGGGCTAATTACATATATCCTGGCTGGGCTGAGGCTATGGGTTGGATGATGACTCTAGTCTCATTGGTTCCCATTCTCCTGTATGCTGTCTGGTTTGTCTTCAAGCAGGATGCCCCCACTTTCAGAGAGGTAAGTCCGTCACATCAAATAATGTTATGAGGGAACCGTCTCGTAGAGAGTTCAGGGGGTGTTTCACAAAGATTCTAAGTTGGACTTAAATATTAAGGAGAGCCATTTGTAGCCTTATAATGAAATATATTCAAAAGCAAAATTTCAAGAATTTTAGACTTTTCATAAATTCCACATCAAGAACATGAAATCTCCCATGATAATAGAAAATATGAATGATTTGAATCAACATTTTATGCCCTTTAAAATAACTTTTACAAGGATGCTAACGGCTTTCCATAATTGTTAAGTTCAACTAAGGATCTTTGTGAAACACCCCCCTCATTGATACAAATTGATCACATGTCCTCCAATCAGAGCTACTGAATGATGGCAATTTCAAGTTGTGTTCCGATTAATCTAATTTAATCAAAGCTAACTTTAAAGAGAGACAAAGTCCCAGGATTAGTTGTAGGGCATCCCAGTTTACTTGGGTAGCGTGAGTCTAACAAATGAATTATATTCCATAAGATGTCAAAATAATGTTAAAATGAAAATGACAAGTTTTGATGTTGATTACAAAACAATTATCATATTGTACATGTTTAACTGTGATGTGATTTGCGAAAGAGGAACTCCAAATTGCATGCAAGTTTCTTGTTACGAGGCCCATTGATCATAAATGCAGTTATGCCATGCCTCTATTAAACTAGCATGGATATAACCAACAATTGAAAGAATTGGTGAATCTTTGATCCTGTAACCTTTACCACCAACAATGTATTACCTACTTTCCCATTTTCCTAAAGAATGGTTGAGAGAGTTTGTTATTATCGTGTTTGAATTCTGATATTTGGTTGATAAATATGAATTCTGTGTATGAATGATGAGTCAGATTGATAAATTGATTAAGACACCTTAATCAGATTTATGTGTGTTTACAAAATATGATTGGAGCTTTCTGAAATAGGATCATGTGTGAGATGTACATTGTATGATGCATGCTACTGTTCTGTATTTCTTAAAGGTAATACAAAGTTTTGGGAAATTTTGAAAATTTGGTTGATAGTGAATCTTTACAATTTTGATATATTTGGATGCTCCTTTGAATGTACTATAAGCACTACAAAAATTAGCCCCTAAAACATTTCTGTTTTCGAGAAAAATTGAATATAAAAATTTACCGGTGCTCCCGGTAAATTTTGATAAATTTCAAATAGTTTAAAGGGATAGTTGAGTTCTGTTGCAGAGGGCGCTACTCAAAATATTGAAAAACTGAGTGTCACATTTGAAAGAACATAATATTTAAATGACAAAATCATCTTTGTTTGATCAAAATCGGTTCAGAGACGGCTGAAATATAACGATTTCTAATACGTTGGAAAAAACGAAATAACGCCTTTCAAATGCTGATGTTGGTTTTTGTTGTTGGCATTTTCGTGTTGTTTATATTACGCACAACCAGCCGGCCCATGTATTGCTATTTTTAATTAAATAATTAATTGAAGGTCACTATGTTTTTTTTAAAGTGGAGCTGAATTGGTATGCTCGTATTGGCTCAATTTCACACATTTGGGGGTCTAAAATGACCTTCATAGCAATTTTAGGTTTCCAAAAGGGCACTATAAATGTCATAGATAAGAATAAGAGCAACAACCATGCACTTTGAAGGCATTTGCGGTCTGAAAACAGAACTCAACTATCCCTTTAATGGCCGTGCAATGGTAGCTGCGACCATGAACATCTCAGAATATGTAGTTGTGATATATAATTTCAAAATGGGATTAGCTAATCGGTCGATTTTAGTCAAGAAACATTGTTTCATAGCTAAATTAATATATTGACCTTGAGAGGGAGCTATACAACATAAAGAGTTTATTATTTATAATTTCATAACTTTAGACTCGATTTCAACCACCACAACGATCAATGAATATTGTAGGAACGCATATGCTTCCAATATGTTAATTTGAACCAAATTCATGACCCCATACCACAACTTTGTAATACCTTTAATGTTATTGGTTGTATTATGCTTTGTGCCATGTTGTTATTGTTACTGGTTGTACTTGCCAGTACATTTATTGTATCATTCCATCATTTCCATGAAATACATGTATGAACATGAGATATCTTTTAAGTAAAGAGTACAGTGTAATATGGAGTCATACCTGTTGTGAGTGTTGTTACTAGAAGCAATCAGGCCACTTCTTAAAGGTCACCAATATTTTTGGAACATCAGTCATTTGCACTCCCAAGAATTTAATGACCCTTTAATGTTCAATGGCACATGTTTATAACGCTGTGGTTTATGTTTCTGTGTGGGGGCCCCAAGGGTGTCATTAACACAAGCATGTGTGAGATGGAATGCTGGACATACAAGTCGAATGCTATAGTATATGTACATGTACACTATATAGTGGAATGCTAAAGCTTCTGTTAGTAAAGTGATCCAATTTAAAGGTAAAGACCAGTAATGGTCATGCGATTGCATTGTGAAAGAAACGTTGTGGAATCGATCAGAAAAGGTTGATCATCTAGCATCTAGCATCTGCAAGGTTCTGGAATCATCAAAATGATAAGAAATTTGGTCCATTCTTCGTAAAGTTACAAGCACTATACACAGAAAGATGTATATGGGACTACCCTATATCTCTCACACGACCATGAGAGAAACAAATTTACCAAATATACGAATTAGTATATATTAGTATTAGTATTAGTATTAGTAATATTTGTTTTTAGACCCAGGGTCATATACGTCATGCAGGTTTAAAGCTAATCTTGAACTCTGGTTCGGGTATCGCATGTCGAGAGAACATGGCTTTATTCATTCTGGATCGATTGTTTAAACCATTGAAATAAAAATATCCTCACATAAACTTGCTGGAAATCAACTACAATAAACACAACTCATTTGCACATGCATGGTAACCTGCGACGAGTACATGGTGTCGGATGGACTTGGGCCTACTTACATGTGCCTTTATTTCCTTATGTTTCTATGCTCATTATTCAACCCATTTATTTATAATCTTGAACATTCAGTGTTAGTTTTGTTGGATTCTGTGAGAAATTGAGAATTTATATTCCATAATTAAAACGGACGTTAGGCTTAGTGAGTAGTTGTGTTTGTGTGTAAAAGTAGAAAAAAGATGTTTAAGTTAATAGTGGTTACTTTTCCAAGTCTCTATGCAAATCTGAAATCTAAGCTTAGCTAGGACTAGGAGTAGGAGTTATGAAATGTACGCGCTACGCCATACTCCACTCATTTTTTAAGGATGTGTGGTATGCTGAAACTGAATAAGAAATACAGAGCTTATGAATTGAATCTTTCTTGAAGTTTTGGTGGCTCTGAAAAGAGCCTTTTTGATATCGTCACAGGAAGACAATAATTTAAGCACGCTCGCCACGGATACGGCGGGCCAGCTGGATGTCCTTGGGCATGATGGTGACACGCTTGGCATGGATGGCGCACAGGTTGGTGTCCTCGAAGAGACCGACCAAGTAGGCTTCGCTAGCCTCCTGAAGAGCCATGATGGCAGAGCTCTGGAATCGGAGCTCGGTCTTGAAGTCCTGGGCGATCTCACGGACCAGACGCTGGAAGGGGAGCTTGCGGATGAGAAGCTCTGTGCTCTTCTGGTAACGACGGATCTCACGGAGAGCGACGGTACCGGGCCTGTAACGATGGGGCTTCTTGACTCCGCCAGTGGCTGGGGCGGACTTGCGAGCTGCCTTGGTGGCCAGCTGCTTGCGTGGAGCTTTTCCTCCGGTAGATTTACGTGCGGTCTGCTTGGTACGGGCCATTGTTGTTTGTTCGTTGATTCAACTGATAAATTCGAAGTTGCCGCGTTGTATTTATACCTCCAGCGTGCTTCAAGCTGATTGGCCAAGACAATGAACAAGCATTCGATCGTTCGTCATTGGTCGTTTCCGCTACGGGTCGCTGCCGCATGGATTATGCATTGGTAGTGCGGTCCATCTGTTCGGTTAAAGCACGACAAATGGGATCATATTTTGTGGATTATGAGGGCTTTCCACACAGTAAACGACACATTATTGGAATCATATCATCAAGTAAAGAAAAGTGCGCCAAATCACACCATCTTTTACAGATTGTATTGCTTAATTAATATTTTAGAAGGAATTTCTAAAATCACGTTCAACTTTGAGGCGATCGCCCGTCTCATGTATTATTCATAAACCAGACAAGTGCGTATCGGTACATGTTGTAGCCCCCACATCTTTTTTTCTTCCAAAATCTCTTATTCGGGATAGAAAAATAACATTTATTATAATAGTGTCATTATTACATGACTAAATACACTGCCTTTAGTTAGTATTTTCGTCTGACTCTGTACATTTGAGTGAATATGAGCGATATAACTTTTTACACGCACCGTAAAACGGATTCAGTGGCTAATGCATTATGCATGAGTCACCCTTCGCTCTTGGCGGTAAATTGGAACAAGCGGGGTTGTGTGACGGGTCGCCGGTTTTGCGGAACAAAGGATTGGTATTGGGTCGTCCCTCGCGTTCGCATAGGGGGTATATATACCAGCGGAAATTCAGAAGAAGTATCAGTTTGAAAATATCTCAAACAAATCATCATCATGTCTGGACGTGGTAAAGGAGGAAAGGGACTCGGAAAGGGAGGCGCCAAGCGTCATCGCAAGGTTTTGCGTGATAACATCCAGGGAATCACCAAGCCAGCTATCCGTCGTCTTGCTCGACGTGGAGGAGTCAAACGTATCAGCGGTCTCATCTACGAAGAGACCCGTGGAGTCCTCAAGGTCTTCCTTGAGAACGTCATCCGTGATGCCGTCACCTATTGCGAGCACGCCAAGAGGAAGACCGTCACCGCCATGGACGTCGTCTACGCCCTGAAGCGACAGGGACGTACCCTCTACGGATTCGGAGGTTAAGAAGTTGCTTTCTGACCAACAACTCAAACGGCTCTTTTTAGAGCCACCAAATATTCAAGAAAGATTCAAATGTTCGATTCTTAATTATTAATTCTCAGGTTCCTATTCTTAATCATATTACGTTGCTCTCGATCTCGAACTAATCAATCTTTACTAAACTGTTAAACAAGGGGGCCATAAAGCCATATGAAACGATGATATAAAGGATTAATGAACTTGTCCGTTCTGGAATTAATTGTTTATAAATGTAGTTTGGACTTTGGAGCAAGATGAGTAATGAGCCATAGTGAGCATAAAGTGGGTTCGAGATGAAAATGAGGTAAAAGGCCAGATTAGAAAGAAAATTCACAAACTATGAGAAGACGCCACCTTTAGTGGAGTAAGGGGAAAGGCAGATTACATTAGTTTTTACATATTATTGTTTAACCAATTTGTAATCATGATCTCCCTCCCCCCCCCCCCCCCCTCAAATGGATAGTCACTGAGATCGATGTAAATCCGGTTTAAAATTTGGTGTTGGGAGGGGAAGGATGTGGTGCCGTTTTGTAATGAATTGCTTGAAAGCCCTGGGTGGAAGTAGATGTTTTTCTTGTGTGTGTGTGTTTGAATCTATTTTTAAAAGATACGGGGAGGAGGGTTGAAGAAAATAGAAATGAACATAAAATAACAAGGTCATAAAGTTTCCAAACATAACCAATCTACGTAACCATCGCGTAATACGATTATTTTACTTGAAAAGTGTTCAACCTTCAAAGTTCAATATGTAAATATCAGGATCAGATTCTTCAAAGCTGACCACATGTCCTGTGATTGATATAGTGGATGCCCTACTTGAGTTTCTCCATCAAAAGAAAAGTTGGCACGAAGTGTGACAAGTTTTAAAAATACTGAGTGAAATTATCTTGTTCATAAAAACAGGTGAACATGTATGTACACTTTTTACCACGACAGTACCTCTAACAAAGTCTGCTGATGCTTGTATATACATTTATTTGTGCGTATATGGCTTTGAAATGAGATGTGTATAGTGTAGAAGAGAGACGTGTGGGGTCCCGGTAACAAAAATGCTGACTTCTGAAGCATGTGTAATGATGTAATAATTTTTCTAAATGTGTCCGTGGTAAATTGCTATAAATCACTTTATCACTTACTATGATTAATGTTTTCTTTTATCTCAAAGAAGCTACTACGTAATGCTAACCATTTCCCTCCATTTTATTTCATTTCATTTGATCAATGCAGAAACTCCGAATGGCATCACGCCCCGCTCCTGACTTTGGCCCCGTGCTCAATCACCACCGCAAAGAAGCTGGTTTCGCTCCTCTTCCGAGACGTAGGAACAAGACAACCGAGACCAGCAACGTCTGAAGCGGGCCAGCCGGCCACACACCATTCAGGAGTCATTAAGCAGGATGCATTCGATTTTCAACACAAGCATGGGGGCATTGCTGAGAGCATGGTGTTCAGTGTTCATCCCAGTCTAACGACGCACCTACACACCCCCTTCACCATCTATTGGGTTTGGAAGATTTGAATGAAAACCTAAAAAGGCTGTGTGTTATTACTCTCGAATGCATCCATCTTCATTTTAGAATCCTGCTCAAAAAAAAAGAAAAAGAAAAATGAATAAAAGAAAAATGAATAAAAGAAATAGGAGAAAAAAAGGGAGCATGATCCCTTATCAGTATTAAGTCTTACATAGTAAGAGCATAATAACCCTGTTGATAATTATAGAATCAACCGCCTATAATGCTAATTTCATGCTTTCATTAAGAGGTTTGAAGAAGAAAAAAAGATCATACCGGTATGATGTTATAAACATGCTGGTAGAATCTGCAGATATAACCTTGGCCACATATATAATACAAAACTACATCTATTTTGTGGTTAGATCTATTTAGATGGTAGGCTGCAAATATATATACCTTGACTGAAAGTAATAAGTCTGGCTGAGTGTATAATAAGTACACTGCACAAAAAAGTCGGATGAGCATATTATGCGTCCAATAGTTGAGACTGGAAGTCCTAGAGATATATTTTTGTACAATTGTATTTACCCTTGAATCTCACTCTACCTTGTTAAGAGTTTTATCAACAATATGTTGTGACAACATAATAGATGGAGCATATGGTATTGAAAACGTAGTAGAGAAGAGGATGGTATTATAAACATTTGTTGTTCTTCTTTCTTTAACATTTTGTTCAAAAGATAGTACACTTATTTTAGAATGAAAACAATGTTACTTTTTTTTTTCATATATATGCGACTATGCGTGAATATATACAGTAGGTCTAGATACGGTAGTGCAGGGTAGAGCTATTACTTGTATTCTTTCAAGTTTCAAGTTTATTTGTTTCACATTTCACAAAAAAGAATTCACATAATTGACAAAATTAGAAAATAATATGAAATATACTAAAAGTGTCACATTATATAATTAATTCTTTGAAAAGACGTCGAAATTAATTGTATTGAAATTGAATAGGAGGTTATACAGGGTGAAATGTGAGGAATCTATTAAAAATATTTGTAAGCACTTCTTTGGTCTGTTGTGGACAAAGGGAACAGAAGAAGATTTTTTTTATAGTATAATCAGTCCTTCTCAAATCAGATAAATGAGGCAGTTAGTTGTCACAGTGTTTTTGCAGCACTATTCTGTCCCATCTCCCCCTCTCCCCCCCCCCCCCCCCCCCTCAAAAAAAAATAGCTGGGAATATGAAACAAACTTTATTTACAATAGATGCAATTGAAGAAAAAACAGTGTAGTGTCTTATTTTAACATTTAATATTAATAATGTGCAATACAGCTTGCGAATGTAAACCTAAATACATTTGACATAGTTTTGGATGTAAATTTTCCCAGTCATTTTACATTCAACAGCATCTAGACTTTGGCTGAAAAATTTGCAGGGTGTAGGGTACAGCATATACATGTATAACTGATATGCATTAGAAATACCGGTAGATAATCAAAGCAAAATGGAGGTACAGGATATGACATTCTTCCCCGTTGTCTCGTACAGCTATTTATTATTGTTATTTTCTTCTGATATTAGTGTTGTTATCTTTGTATGTCTGATATGCAAGCGTCTATCTGCATACTATAAGAATATTTATTCATCATGAAATTGCATTACTGAAAGAACCGATATCTGTTAAATTTGCGACTACCGGTTTGGTAAAGCTCTGAAAAAACTCTTTTTGAGTTTTTGAATGTTAATGTAGAGCCAATTCCTTTGGAATTATTGTTATTATTGCTCAGTTTTTTAAATTCATATAGGCATATATGTATTTGTTTTATTTATTTATTTATTATTATTACTTTTTAAACTTAGAATTGATCTGATATAAATCTTTTCAAAAGAATAAGTCATCGTGCTATAGTAGTCTCAAAGTAAAAAGCAATTTGATTTCAATGCAATGTATTTATTCTGGTTAAAGATGACAGTCCACTATACCATCATTTTAAGATAATGATGACCATTTGTTTTCTGTTCATTTTACCAATATGATCAATGTAATTTTTTCTATTTCTTTCTTTATTTTCCAATTATATAGAAGTCATGCTGATTTTCATACCCGTGTAGTATGTACAGTAGGAGAGATATATTTGACAGATGAAGTTTTATTCTATTATTACTGCCTATAATACACATACATGTCAGAAAACTGCAAAAATATGAATGAATTGTTTATTGGTGTTTTTAACAGGGTATACACGATGGTATAGAAATGTGCATTTCGTTTCATACAGTAGGAGGTAGTAACTAGTTTGGTAGTACATAGTCGGGTATACTTTCTTCCAGATTACGGTAGTGCGTTTGCGGATTTAGAAAGTTCTGCAATACATAGCAAAATGTATAGACCTTGTTCGTTTAGACTTCGGTGTGTAATATGCAGTACTTGAACATTATGTTCAAAGTACATGCATGTACACCCTGAATTGTTTACAAAGGTTTATTTCTGTTTTTTTTTTTCTTTCTCTCTCGATCTTAGTTAGATAGGCCTCAATCTACGTAGGATTCAGAAACCTTTCTACAAATTTGCTCTGAGCATTTCTATCAAAGACTGAGTGTGCTGTGTGTCTATTGAAGACTATATGGTGTGCGAAGTTTAGTGTGTTTTTTTCTCTCCTGTTTTACTACACATTCCGATTGTAAATAAAAACCCTGTGTGCCTGTGTCCATCAATTAAATGGATATTATATCCATGGAATATATTATTAGCTATATTACATTTACCAACGTCCATTGTGGTGGGTAAATAAATTCATCTTCCCGACAGAGAACAACATTTGAAGGAAGTCTTAGCTTAAGATTTAAAATGTAAATCATCCTTAGTTGAGGTTCTTATTATATTAATGGTCTTCGACTACATTTGAATATAATTATGGTAGATTTCCTGTTAATAATATATCCAGGTATATACTGTGTATCAGGTGGATGCTTTGTTGCAATGTAAATATGTACATAGAGGAGCGCAATTGAGAGTATAGGCCTAGTAAATATTTTTTTATTCTTTTCGGAAAAATACATGGTTTTATCCAATTTTATTTCAATTATCCACTTTTATTTCAATTATCATCAGGGAATGTTCAATATAATTCATTGAAAAGGAAATGATGTCAATCAAAAAACGCGATACAAGCTAGTAATCCGTTTCTATCCTGTTCATTTGATGCTCATTACGTAATGAAGTCTTTGCAAATTTATTGATTGTAAACCTGAATAACGCGTCATTGCACACATTCACTCATCTACATAAAAAGAGTGGAGATTTTCTTCCATGTTTTTTTGAATATGTGAATGTGGTTCGCTTCATATGATTGATCTGCGCAAATTACATTTTGAGTGAAAATAACTTCTCTGAGATTATTGAGAAATAGGACGATCAAACCCGAACAAAAATGTTTATATAGTAAGCTGAAATAAATAGGCATCTTACCAGAAGAAAAATGGATATCGTTTGCTTACAATATTGAAATGCTCGCGTTTTGTGTTGTTATGTTGGAGTCGTATACATACGCCTGTATTTGAGTTGTATCAACTCGGTTGAAGCTACATTTTGGTTTCTTAGACAGTTCTGCTGCATGATATTCATAAAATAACGGGAAAATAACTCATAGATTATAGCATCGTTTAAGCGAGTATGGTCTTCCGTGCCAAGATTCATTTATGGATATTTCTTTTTAAACACAGTCTTTTTTGTATTATTGTTATGAAGGTTATTGTTGTATTGAATGAAAGTTTTATCGGTGTTGGTAATATTTATATTATTGGTATCCCTTTATTTTTTGCTTCCGCGTTTGAGTCAGCTGGAAGCCCATTGTGACAATAATCTCCTTGTGTATATAGAACTTTGTACATACATGTATTTACGCAGTAAAAACTTCAATCTGGGTCATTGATTATGATACATTAAAACTTGAAGAAAAAATTAATCAAATATCGTTAAAATTTTTATTTTGTCTGTTTCCTGTTGCATAAGGTTGATGATAAAATAATCACAAATATGGTGGTGATGATGATTATGATGATAAATGATGATAACAATGATCACGAATGCATGATAACCTTAGCTCACTTCACTCTCTCTCTCTCTCTCCCTCTCTCTCTCTCTCTGTCACATACACACACACTCACTCTCTCCCACTCCTTTCTTCCCTTCCCTCTACCTCTTTTTCTCATTTTTTTGTATCACACTTTCACCTCTTCATCTTTCTCGTCCTGTCTTCCCTCCCCCTCCATTCATTCTTTCGCCTTTCTCTCCTGAATTTTTCCACACAATCAATATAGTGCAAATGAAAATTACACAGCGTGACCAAATTTAGCTGGTATGTGATTATATACTTTTATTTTTATAACATTTTGATGAATGAAGTTACAACATAATCAACAGAGAGGCTAATTGATTTGTATTATGATCCTTTCAAAAAATGAAATCAAATCATGGATTAGCCTATAGAATGGGGGTCGGCTATGATTCATAGTGAAGTTGAGAATGAGCATTTCAAGAGTTGGAAACTTGATTAAATCCAGGCGAGTGGGGTCATCTGTAAAACATTAAAAGACGAGGAGGAGAATAAAAAAGTGATCGATATGACATTAAAATGATGACAATGACAATTATGATGATAAAGAAGAAGGGAAAGAATACAAAAAGAATGGGAACATCAAGAGAAAAAGAAGGAGAAATAGAAAAAAGAGGCAGCTATGATAACGTTCATTGTGGTAATGATGATGGCAAATCGAGCGTATATACAACATAAAAAGAAATTTGTCTCCAGCAATGGAATAGGTTATTACAACAGGATTTTAGGACAGTTACCTCCTGGACATTTATCCACCGGCCAACTGCCAATGGGACAATGATCCCCTCCCAAAGGACAATGACCCCCCCCCCCCCGGAAAAAAACTCTTTCAGGACAAGCATTTCTCAAGGACAATTACCCCCCGAAAAAAAGAATGTATGCTTGCATCAAAACAAACTTATTACCAGGGTCGACTTTCCCTGTAATGAACAGGGGGGTAATTTTCCAAAATGGCAAGGGGTAAGCTCATCGTTGTTGCCCCCCCCCCCCCCCCCAAAAAAAAAAAAAAAAAAAAAATCTCCAATTTGTTTATTTGGTCTATAGAACATCCTTGTATATCATTAGGTTTGTCAAACCGCAATTAGTCCCCCTTGAGGGGCGTTTTGGACTACTTGGAATACTTGGAAAATATGGAAAATCATACATTTTTTACCTAAATGGCAAGGGGTTAGCTCAGCTGAAAATTGTCCCGTTTGTTTTTTGGGCATTAATGAACATCACTGCTAATCATTAACTTGGTTTCTTTGTTATTTGTTTGCTTTATTTATTTCACCAAGGTTAAAACACCTGCTATCAGCCACAAGGCTGTTTTTCAACAAGTCCGTTAAAAAACATTCACACATTATACATAAACAAAGCAACATAATGCATAATTGACAAATTGAAATAACAAGAATACAAATGCGTAAATAACTCTTAATAAACAATTACACTTGAGGAAAAAATACAATTTAGTCAAATCACAAGCTCCTTATCATAAAAAATCATCAGAGGTAGATGGTGGTGATGGTGGTGTGGTGGTGGTGGTGGTGGTGGTGGTGGTGGTGGTAATTTTACCTGACTGCTAAGAAAGCATAAATGCGTGTAAGTAAGCAACCAGACGGCCGATGGATTTAGGTCCTCTCCGAGGGACTGAGTGAGAGCGAGAGAGCGAGGGAGAGAGGGAAAGAGAGAGGGAGAGAGAGAGATAGAGAGAGAGAGAGAGAGATGAGAAAAGAGAGATGAGAAGATAGAAAGAGAGAGGGGGAGAGACAGAGACAAAGAGACAACAACAATTAGAACGTGGGGGGGATACCATCGATCGCCTTTATAAAGTTTGAAAGCCGAGTTTCTTTTCTGGTGCACTGGGGTAGGTGATTGAATAGCCGACTCAAGCCGAGATGCGATATAAAGAGTACTGCTTCTTAGAAAATTAGTGTTCGGTTTAAGTATCTTAATAGTTAATTCCCTGTTTCTAAGGTTTTATTTAATTACTTTCTTTCAAAATGACTTTAGTTAGAGAGAATATCTGGATTATCTAACTTCATTGTTAAGTATTCTGTACATAAGAATAACCAGGCCCTTCTTAACTTTAACAATGAGACAATCAAGTTTTTATCTATTATCTTAATGCCCTGTTTTGTAATCTGAAGCTTCTTTAGGTGCCCAGAATCGGGTTTCATCCAAATCGTACTACAATAATCAAAACGAGATCGAATCATCGTATTATACAAAAAAAGTAGAGCAGTCCGTTGATCGATAAATGGTCTAGCTCTTCGTTAGACAAAAAAGTTCCGTAGTATTGTTAATTTCGCCCTTTCAATTTGTGGTGTCCATGAAAAGTCTGTATCAAGTATAACACCGGTGAAACAGGTCAAACCCCGTTTTGGCATATTTGGAAAATCATCCATTTTTGACCAAAATGGCAAAGGGTTAGCTCATCGCTATATTGCCCCCCGAAAATCTACTTCGTTTATTTAGTGTAAACGAATATCCTTAGTCCCCTTAAGGGGCGTTTTGGCATATATGGGAAAATGTGAAAAATCATCAATTTTTGGCCAAGATGCAAAGGGGTTAGCTCATCGTTTTTTACTTAAAAATAAAAAAATTCCACTTTGTTTATTCGTTTTAAATTAACTGACCTGCTTATCATTAGCTTGGTCAAACCCCATTTAGTCCCGTTATAGGGGATCTCTTTGCATATTTGGGAATATTAGCAAAATCATCAATTTGGGGCCAAAATGGCAAGGGTTAGCTCATCGTTATTGCCCACCACAAAATTCTCTTCGTTTATTTGGTCTAAACGAACAACCTTGGTCCCCTTAAGGGGCGCTTTGGCATATTTGGAAAAACGTGGAAAATCATCAATTTTTGGCCAAAATGGCAAGGGATTAGCTCATCGTTATTGCCCCCCCCCATGCAAATTTTCCACTTCGTTTATTTGGTTTAAATGAATTAACCTGCTAATCACTAGCTTGGTCAAACCCCATTTAGTACCTTTGGGGGATGTTTTCGCATATTTGGGAAAATGTGAAAAATCATCAATTTTTGACGAAAATAGCAAGGGGTTAGCTCATCGTTATTGCCCCCCCCCCCCATGAAATTTTTCCACTTCGTTTATTTGGTTTAAATGAATTAACCTGCTAATCACTAGCTTGGTCAAACCCCATTTAGTGCCTTTGGGGGATGTTTTCGCATATTTGGGAAAATGTGGAAAATCATCAATTTTTGACCAAAATAGCAAGGGGTTAGCTTATCGTTTTTGCCCCCAAAATGAAAAATTTCCCCTTTGTTTATTTGATCTGAATGAACATTCCTGCCAATCATCTTAAAAGGGAAGTTATTAGAGGTGAAAAGGGGCACTTATCGCAGCTAAAAAGGGGCACTGACTAGATATGTAAAGGGGCACTTATGAGAATGAAAAGGGGGCACCTATAATTAAGGAAAATGTGCATTAGTTGAAAGAAAGGGGGCACCGATCAGATTTTAATAGGGGCATTTATCGGCGGTGAAAGGGGGCTTTTATGAGAAGGGGGAAGTGGCTTTTTTAAAAAGAAAAAGAGGCACATGTTAAAATAAACGGGGCACTTATCAGAGATGAAATGGAGTAATTATGAGAAGTAAAAGGTGGCACTTACTTATTAAAAAGGAAAGGGGGCACGTATAAAAAGGGGCAGTTATTAGAGGTGAAAAGGGACACTCATCAGAGATGAAAAGAACACCTATCAGGAGGGGAAGGGGCACTTGTCAAGGGGTCACTTATCTGAAGTGAAAAGGAGTAACTCCTCGTACCTGATCAGGTTCATTTACCAGAGATGAAAAGGGGCATTTACAAGAAGGGGAAGGGGATCTTTTTATTTAAATGCGTGCACTTATCGGAGTCAAAAATGGGTAGTTATTAAAAGGGGAAGGGGCACTTCTTACAAAGGAAGAAGGGACACCTGTCAGATTTGAATAGGGCTATTATCAGAGGTGAAAGGGGCACTTATCAGAAGTGAAAAGGGGCACTTTCTAGAGATTAAAAAGGTCACTTATGAAAATGGACACTTATTGCAAAGGAAAATGGGAACTTGTCAAAGGAAAATGGACACGTGTCATAATAGAAAGTGCACTTATCAGAGGTGAAAAGCGAAAGGGGCAGTTTTACAAAGTAATAGGGGCACTTGTCAAAGTAAAAGGGAAAATTTTCCTACGTAAAAAGGGGCATTTCTTATAAAGTTAAAGGGGCACTTTTCCCATGTAAAGAGTCTGTATACTTTGTAAAAGTGAGGGGGTGGACTGTGCCCCCTGCATTTGATATTATAGGTCAAAGAGCCGCTTATTAAATTCATGGTGTCAATATTAAATCCATATTTGTGTGTTTTACCTTCTTCTTCTTCCTTTTGGAGTACAGACCTCTTTACAGAGTATTTTTTACTATACCGGGGGTGTGTGCAGGTGGACCACTACATGGTTTAAGGCCCTAAGCTAATGTGATCAATAAGAATATAAAACATGAATTCAATTTAAATGTACAGGTGTGTATTTTTCAGGTGATTAATATGTGAAATATTAACAGTGATTAAAAAAATTAACAAATTATTGCTGTTGCTCGATTTTGTAATGATTTATTTGGACAAAAGTGAAAAAGGGTAATTCTTCTAGTCAATTTACATTTACATCACAGAACTTAATTTTTAGAATGATACAAATCGTGGTGCTGGGACAAAATGTTTTAGGCAAATCCAGTGGATTAGATCCAATGAAACATCGCATGCTATTTCAAATCTAAGCATTTGATAACTTACTTGATTGGTATAAATGTTATTCCTACTATATAACCATGTTGATAAGAAAAAACATAAAATCTATGAAAGTCTGTATTTTTCTATCTTGCATTAATAATGTCACATATAACATAAGGGTGTACATGGACCAACAGGTTTCCTTTGGTATGTGATATGATTCCAATGTATCTGCTTTAGAGAAATGACAAAGGCTTACCGGTAACACATATCATCTAGCATTTGACCCATATGATCTTTTTTATTTCTTGCAAAATATATACATATAATTTACATAAACAAAATCTTGGACAAGTAATTCTGCCATATATATGTGTATAATATGATTATAAATTACCAGACATCATACCAGCATAACAGTTATAATAAAATGATAAATGATAAAAGTAAATATAGTTTTACTTGGTATTCGAATTTCATCATGTAAGTGCACAAGATAAAAACAAAAACAAAAAACAACAGCATTTTGGGTAACCTGAGCCAATTGATATGGGGACTCAGCTGTATGACATACGCTCCTGCAACAATTACTCCACATCGATTTCCTGCACTAACTGAAAAATTCTCAAGTTTAACCCTCGACACAACAACAAACTATAAGCCTAAACCTTAACTAAAACCAAATTGTGCAACCCTAACCTTTTATCTTTGATGAGATAAAGCCTGGAGCAATTGTTGCTGGAGCAAACGATAGATCACTAGTGACTCATCTGCTGAGTAAGTGTGTTCTTTAGGCACAGGTGAATGATACAAGAGAGACAAATAAGATAACACAAACCCGACTGCATTGGTCATTCACTACAGCTACAGTAGAGTCTTAGCCATCAAGCAAATTATCCTTGTCTTGAAACATTTTCATATTGGGGTTAAATAATAATGCAAACCAAAGAACAGGTATTGCAAACAAAATTACCTTGCTATAAAGACAGCTCTGTATGAAGGCATGGCCCGGCCCCCCCCCCCCCACTCAGTGTTATTTAGGGTACGCATATGCTCGTTCCCTCTTTTTGAAATCACCCCCTATCTGAGGACTGCCAACATTTTTGAACCCCCCTTTCGCGGGCTTTTCACAGGCTTTTCCTGCCTTAGAGACCCCCTTAAATACGGAAAAAATGCTCAATGTACCCCCTTAAATACGGAAAAAATGCTCAATGTACCCCCCTAAATTCAGAATAATTTCTCAGGAGTCCAAAGAGATGAGAGAAGAAAAAAGAAAAACACCCCCTTTTTAAAGAAATCTCCGGGTGAAAAGTCAAATACACCCCTTTTTTTACAATTCTCGGGCCAGACTTTGTCGCACGAAAAGTACCCCTTTACCGGACATTTTGGCAACACCCATGCGGTCATTTCGAAACCTGAGTGGGGGGGCCGGGCATTCACCATGGGTGGAATATTAAAGATAAACTTGAGTTCTGATAATTAACGTTGTATAAACCGCCCTCGTGTATTAACCGCACCACTCTTTTTCGCCCTAAAAAAAAAAAAAAAAAAAAAAAGGATTTTGTTTTTGTTTTTTTGCCGACTTAAAAAACAGTAGAGGACCTAGGATAGAACCTTGTGGCACGCCGTGTAATAGAAGAAAAATTGGAGGAATTATTTTTATCAACTACATATTGAAATCTATCAAAAAGATTACTTTCAAACCAAGATGACAGACAAATTTGAGTGTTGTTCTAGTTTCCGAGTGGTGAGTCAACACTCCGATTACTGAGCTGGGAGACATTGCCAGGCATAGCGCCAGAGGCATAAATCAAAACTTTAAAAAAGTGTACCGTGTATAAACCGCACCCCCGACTTTGAATTTTTTTGGGCGGCAAAAAGGTGCGGTTAATACACCGTTAATTACATACAGTAAAAAAAAGAAAATGAATTCTCACAGAATCAAACGAAACTTACACTGAATGTTCAAGATTACAAAAAAGTGTCATTTGCCAAACAATTTTGGTAGAAAATGTATTCTGGCTGAGTAATGAGCATAGAAAGATAAGGAAATCAAGGTAAGTAGCCCCCGACACCATTCATGTAGTCCCATATACATCTTTCTGTGTACAGTGCTTGTAGTTGTTACTTTAACAAGACTGGGCCAAATTTATTACGAGTTTGATGACTCCAGAACCTTGCATACACACCAATATTTACATGCTACATGATCAACTTTTTCTGATCCATTCCACACCTTTTCTTTCACAATGCAATCTCATGACCAGACCTCAACCAGGGACTTGTCAACTAACAAGTTCCTGCCTCAACTTTATTTTTAATACATGTATGAATAAATGCTCTTCTGGCTCTGAGTAGACTATATGTGATTTTTAGAGTAGTAGGTTTTCAGCAAGTTTGTGCAAAAGTTATAAGCTATCTAACAAAAGCAACTAAGAGTTACTTCTATACTGTAAACAGGCTCATATTAAAAACATGATCATCTGAATCGGCGTAAACTCCATTAGTTATTCTTGTCAGCAATTTCAACACGATACACATAATTTTTGGGCACAATGTGATAATAACAGCAAGTAAAGTGAATGTACCTTTTTTAAGTTGGTTTCTCATTTACCTAAGTTTGTTATAGAAGTAGAAAATGTACAACTATACTTTGTATAACATTCAATATTATGTGAGTATTCACACTAAGCAAATTAAGAAAATTTAGAATCCCCCCCCCCCCAAGAGGAATTGTCCAAGCTAGGCAGTTAGCAGTTACCCATGCTCCATCATTTGACCCCTTGCAAGTCCTGCCTCTCATTTACTGAAAAGCTGAAAATATTGAAAAACTAGACAACTTGGGCTTGTTGAGTAAATTAATCAATTATTAAACAATTTCAACATTTTTGATTAATTTGATCCTCATGTGAGCACGTAAGCACAAAATAATTACTTGACTTGTACATATATTAAATTGAAAATAAATCAGAAGTTACTGAGTTTAGCCCCCTTACCAAATAAAAAAAACTGTTTTCTTTTATGTTAAGAAATATGATATTAAAGTGACTCGGTAACATTGCCACACACTCTGAAACAAAATCCTGGATTTAGCTCATGCTGCAATCATAATTATAAAATTTTAGGTCAGTCAGGAATCCCATGACTTTTACAAGCCGATCGCCTGTCTGATTTTCAAGATATTTATGATTGGAAATCGAAATTTCATTTTTTGTTTTCCTAACAGTTTTTATAACACTACAGTCTATTATGGAAAATGAATATAGTAAAACGAGTCACTCAAAGATTTTTTCTTTTTGAGGCACTTCATGATCATTTTGAAGCGCCAATATTTTAGAGTTTCGATATTACACCATATCACAGACACTGATAAAACATAGGCCCATGCATCTCCGATTTAACATTGTTGAACGATGCCTTTAATAGTCAAACAAACTGAAAAAGTACAGAATTAACACTTATCATTTTTGCTTGTTCAGATGTCTCTTTTAACTTCCTGCGAATGCAGCTATCTCTACGAAGACATTTAACAACAACTTGTCTTAACATAGATTGTTATGAAATTAACCATTTTTCACCTTACACCTTACAGAATAACACCCATAATTAATGTTTTTAAATACTGTACTGCCACCATTTACCAAAATTGAAGAAGCAAAAGAAATAATTTAGCTATCATTGGCTTGTCACGAATGGTGCCATGACTTTTTGTATCTCTTCCCAAATAGGCGTGGTCTGTCCGATACCGAGCGCTTCCAGCTTAGACCGGTCCAAGGAGCAATCCTTGGGGCGTAACGTTCCCCCTGTTGGTTGGACTGGGTCTGGTTTAAGGTGATCATGAGGCAGGTTAAAGGCATCGGCTATTTTTGTTATCATGGTGTATTTAGTCATGAACTCAGATCCACACCAATGGAAAACGCCACTCATTGTCTTAGGATCCTAAAAAAAAAGAGAGATTAAAGGTCAAATCATTGATTCACAAACAGTTGATACCATATTGATTCTTAGGACCCTATATTACAGAGAGATCGAGAGACAAGTCAATGATTTACAAAAAATATTTGTTCTTCTTCTAATCTTGCTAAAAAAATAGAATGCTTCATGACAGTCCAGGGACAAACCACAGAGTGAACTACAGTTCTATAATCTGATAAGTATGTAATTGTACATGTTAACATTTTTGATGAAAGTAATGAATAACTTTTGATTCTCTATTGTTCTCTGTCTGCCCATGAGACACAACTATTTACATTTCATTTATAGTACTGTTTTGCAAATATGAAATATTAGCAGGAAACATGTTTGTGGATGTAAAAGATTAAAAGCAAAAGGGAAAAAGAGAATGACAAAGTAGCAGAAATGGACAGATGGATCAGAGAGGACGAATATCAAGCAGAAGTTGAGACAAGTTGGCTCAGTCTGTAAAGAATCTGCCTGTCGAACCAAAGATTGTGTGTTTGAATCCAACCCAGGCGGATGACTGAAGCCTGTGTTGTGTATCAACAAGCCCCCTCCTTCTCTGTTTCATAGACGCTGGCTATGTTTCAGTGGAAAACACTCTGTCCCTCGTATACCACCTTTACACATTAAGAGCCCACTGCACTATTCGCATAAGGATAAGGGGGAACCCCTGGTGAAGTGGTCCACCTGCACACCCCCGATCAGTTATACCAGGAGGAGAGACGAAAAGGGTGACAGTGATTCAGTTCGCTTTTTGCCTCCCACGTACAGGTGTGCAAACTACATAATAATAAGGATGTATTCATACCGTCTTCCATCTTTCACACATCTGTCTGCAGACCACAGCTATGTCGTCAACAGAAGTCGGGCATCGGGTGCAGCAATCATCGATCATGTCGGTCTTCTCTCGATTCACCAAGGTTTTGAGAAGGACGGTGACAGCGCTCTCTTCTATTGTCTCAATCTGACCATATAGGACAGGCACTCGTAAAACGGCACAATCTAGAATCAAAGAGGGAAAAAAAGATTGAAGGAGGCCTCATCCCCATGGGGGGGGGGGGGGGGGTCGATCCCAACACAACTGGCTACGCACCCGCGTCCAGAAAAAGGATTGAAAGGGTGTCTTTTTTGGTTATACGGCGTCATTGACGTTTTCCTTTAAAAAGGGCGTTTTTCAAGCAAAGATCGCACAAAAACAAAACAAGGGTACCTTTTCAGGTTCACAGGTTTCATTTTTCAGAATACTTACACATATTCACTGGGGTGAGGTTTTCTTTAATGTCTGGAAAGTATGCCTAGATATTTAAACTGCGGAACAACCATCCAAGATACAACCTTTCAATGAGATGTTGATGTTTCAAGTAGGCCATTCATGATGGCACAATCCATGTCCAGACAGCATACAATATTATTGTTTGGCTTTCAACCACTACTTCCCCCTCAAAAACCTCTGGACAACTTCCTGAGCTCATCAAAGGAAGATGGTGATGGCGCCCTCGCTTGTCTAATGTTTGAATTTGACCGACCCTGCACACATAATGGGCACTCTAAGGAGGGTACACACTACAATCAAACAGACAGGGCCCCAAGCTCTGCCATATTGTATGGATCCATTAGAAGGCAAAATAAGCCCACAATCAAACAGAGAAAAACTAAAGATATTAATATCTGACTATTTACATGTACCTCTAGATCAACCCCTCCTAAGTCAAACACTTGACAAATTATCCTGGCATGTATCTAACGAAGGTGACAGCAAACGCATTCCATGTTTCAAATTGGCCATGAAGAACAAGTACAATTGCACAATATATCAATGTTTCCAAAGAGAAAATAAAAAGTAAGACCAATGACCAGATCTGATGCAAGGGCATGTGTTTTATGTTTGCCTCAGCCTGTGCCATCTCGGCAAAGTTTAATTGTGAGGTTTGCAATTAAGTTTTATATTAGGTTAGGGGTTGTGTTTAGGGTTGGGTAACGTGTTGGGTCCAGGTGTGAAGTTCAGTTAGTATAGGCAATTGACTATGAAGCATTTGTCACTAGAGCATTAGTCTAACAACATTTGCACCAAATCAGTGACAAGAACACTTACTTGGAGCATTTGCTTGTGAGATCTTCTCTCCTTCTAGTTTTTGTTGTCCATACTTGTTAAGAGGGTTGGTAGCATCCGTGGGTTTGTATGGAGGTTTGGTGCCATCAAACACATAGTCTGTACTGATGTAGATCAGGAAGGTACCCATCTCAGCTGAAAAAATATTATAAAAAAAAAACATTACAAAATTGCAGAACTACTCAAAAGTGGAATACCAATAATTATTTCCAGGACTACCTGCTCCGAACATCAACATGTATCATTTCTTTTCATTTGTACAGTATATTGTCGGCCAGCTGGCAGAAGGGCGTTAGTGCGCGAGTGACTCGAAAAATGCTTTATGAATTATTCACGTTTAAAGATTTGTTTTATATTTAAACTGCTTTCCGTCCCGAAAATTGGTGTCAAACTTAAAAGACTAATAGAAATGTTACAGTAGAACTAGTCCACAATTTTTTCTCGGAAATAAGTCAGTTTTATAAAAGTTTGAGATGATTAAATGCTAACGCCCTTCTGCCAGCCAGGCGACGATATGTTACCAACAAAACTAAGTGGAGTAGAAGTATTCTAATTGAATATCAGCTTCTACTTTATTTCTTCCTCCAGAAACCCATGGACTGATTCCAACTGTCTACAAAGACCACCTGTCTACAAAGGCCACATTTGTTTTCCCTTGAAAATGGTTTCTCATTGAATCATGTACTAAAGGAACCTGTCTACAAAGACCACCTGTCCACAAAGGCCACTTTTTGTGTTTCCCTTGGGTGGTCGCTATAGACAGGTTTGACTGTAGCTCAATTTTGATAACAGAAACAAACTTCACAGTTGTATCTTAGTTTGTTTACCACTAATCTTTGCTATTGTCTCAGTTGCACTGCAGTTCACTTTCTTGGCTGCCTCTTCATCCTTCTCTACCACGTCAGGCCTTCTTTGTACTGCAGCATGTACTATAGCATCAGGCTGTATAGGATGGAATGAACACACAGAGTTGTTTACACTTTATACATCAACAGCAGTATTGCAATTCGATTACTGCATCCACATTCCTATATTACTCTTTCCTGTTTCCAATGACAGAGCATAAGGGGCTGCAATATCACATTCATGCTAAATCTAAGATCGCACATTTTAAATGATTACACTCGACATGGATACAGCCATGGGAATGTTATATGAAACATCCAGTTTTTATATATAACAGCAATTATATACCTCACTTAAGAAATCCAGCCATCTGATTGGTCGAATTGCATTCATAAACTTCAACTGTTCCTGTAAAATTCTCGGTAACCATGCTTAAAACATTTCAATATTTTTAATAACCATGGTTATTAAAAATAGTTGGTCAGCGTCCATGGTTACCCCATAGGTTTACATGTTAAAAAATGGTTTGAGCGATGGAGGACCGTATGTGTGCGAAGGATTGGTCGGTAATTTCAATACAATTGAATCTCGATCGATCTTACCGACAATTTTATCTTGCATTGTTGACATGAAGACGAAAATAAACTCTCAAAAACAAAAAAACAACATCTGCCGATAGATCTTGATCTAAGTTCGTGCCAATATGCATTGCAAAAGTAAAAGAAGGGTCCGTTTCATGGAGCTTTTGCGAAGCATCCCTCACGCGGAGCCGTTTTCAATCCATTTTAATGTATATATTGGAGAAAACTGCCAAGCATGTTAACGACGCCTGATAGCTGAGTGGTCTAAGCGTTGGTTTTCGATACACCTCTTGTTGTACGCAAGAGTTCGAATCCCGTCTTCGACAAAAATGAAAAATATTTTTTATTTTTTATTTTTTAGTCTATTTTTTTTCGGCATATAAAAGTATTAATGACTGCTTTAATATTCGAGAAATAGTTGTTTTCATACGCTCTCGGGAAGGTTACAATTGGGCTATTCCCCTCGGCAAGCCTCGGGAATAGCACAATTCTAACCTTCCCTTGAGCGTAATAAAACAACTATTTCTCTCAAAGCAGTCATTAATACTATACTATTGTCAGGAATCCCACATCATGATAACATTCATTCATTTAGACTACAAAAAAGTACAAACCAATCATTTCTGTGTACACCAAGAAACATACCATACATATATCCATAATGATAATAATATCTAATCAAACAACTGATCAAAATGATTTACTGTGTATTATTATCCAAGTCATTGGAGTCAGTTACAATTCTAAACTTGAATGCACTTTCCATACTCCATTTGGGTGCATTTTCAGCCCCCTGAACCCCCCTGAACCCCCCACACCAAGTTACACTTCGCTCGCTACCCTCTACCTGATCGTAAATACTTTAGCCCCTCACTTTGATACACGTTCCGCGGGGCCTGTATATATAATATATACGCATAAAACTCTGATCTTTATGATGTCTTTAACGTGACATAGCTTCTTTTCCCCTTGCAAACAAGAAAGAAGACAAGGTCATTAAAAGGGATTAAGCGACAAATAGCGATTGTGATTAAACTCATGCAAATATTTGTTTGAATAAGCACTGCTATTCACCAGAATCTTCTTTGTAAAAACAACTTTTACAAATCTCTGGGAGAGTTATCCACGTCCTACGTCACAATCCACTAACCGAACTACCAATTTGATATTCGCATAAACTTAGTGATCTCATATTTCAAACATTCATAACTTTTGCCATTCTGTTTTTATTATTTCTCTGCTTTCATACAAATCTACTTATTACAAGGGTTGGATTGCCCTTTGAGGACATTAGTGCTATGCCTGGGTTTGCATCTAAGACCTTTGCATCTACATGTGAGTGAATAAACCACTTAATGACTGTACACCTCTACAAAATGTTACCAGCTCACCTGGAATTCTTGCATGACCTTTCTGACCTCCCCCTCGTCTCTGATGTCAACCTTCCGGAGAGCGCCCTTCGCACGAGAGAATGCCAGACCTAGGACATCACACGAGGGCGTGCTCTCAAACTCCCTCATGAGAGCTCGACCCATCAGACCAGATGCACCTGTTACCAACACCTTCATGGCTGGACTCAAGACTCAAGTCTCACAATGTAGTCTCTACCCAGGTCGAAATTCCTTTAGAAACCAGTAGAAACCAGTAGAGACATTCTAATGGTTTTACTGGTTTTCAAGAAACCATTAGAGTCTAATGGTGATCAGGAGGAACTGTGAAGTAAAACCAGTATAAACCTTTACAAACCAGTAGACTGTCATGGTTTAAAGACCAGTAGAAACCAGTAAGATCTAATGGTTTGAACATGGATGCACAAATCTTAAGTCAAACCATTAGACACCTTTACAAACCAGTAGAGCCTAATGGTTTTGAAGACCACTAGAATCCGATAGAAACCAGTAGGATCTAATGGTTTTAACATGGGTGTAAAAATCCTAAGTCAAACCATTAGAAACCTTAACAAACCAGTAGAGCCTAATGGTTTGAAGACCAGAAGAAACCAATAGAAACCAGTAAGATCTAATGGTTTGAACATGGATGCACAAATCTATAAGTCAAACCATTAGACACCTTTACAAAACCAGTAGAGCCTAATGGTTTTGAAGACCACTAGAATCCGATAGAAACCAGAAGAATCTAATGGTTTTAACATGGGTGTAAAAATCCTAAGTCAAACCATTAGAAACCTTAACAAACCAGTAGAGCCTAATGGTTTTGAAGACCACTAGAATCCGATAGAAACCAGAAGAATCTAATGGTTTTAACATGGGTGTAAAAATCCTAAGTCAAACCATTAGACACCTTTACAAAACCAGTAGAGCCTAATGGTTTGAAGACCAGAAGAAACCAATAGAAACCAGTAAGATCTAATGGTTTGAACATGGATGCACAAATCTATAAGTCAAACCATTAGACACCTTTACAAAACCAGTAGAGCCTAATGGTTTTGAAGACCACTAGAATCCGATAGAAACCAGAAGAATCTAATGGTTTTAACATGGGTGTAAAAATCCTAAGTCAAACCATTAGAAACCTTAACAAACCAGTAGAGCCTAATGGTTTTGAAGACCACTAGAATCCGATAGAAACCAGAAGAATCTAATGGTTTTAACATGGGTGTAAAAATCCTAAGTCAAACCATTAGACACCTTTACAAAACCAGTAGAGCCTAATGGTTTTGAAGACCACTAGAATCCGATAGAAACCAGAAGAATCTAATGGTTTTAACATGGGTGTAAAAATCCTAAGTCAAACCATTAGACACCTTTACAAAACCAGTAGAGCCTAATGGTTTTGCAGACCACTAGAATCCGATAGAAACCAGAAGAATATAATGGTTTTAACATGGGTGTAAAAACCCTACGTCAAACCATTAGAAACCTTAACAAACCAGTAGACTGTAATGGTTTGAAGACCAGTAGAAACCAATAAAAACCAGTAAGATCTAATGGTTTGAACATGGATGCACAAATCTTAAGTCAAACCATTAGACACCTTTACAAAACCAGTAGAGCCTAATGGTTTTGAAGACCACTAGAATCTGATAGAAACCAGTAGATTCTAATGGTTTGAACATGGGTGTAAAAATCTTAAGTCAATTACCATTAGAAACCTTTACAAACCAGCAGATCGAGCCCATGTCAATGGATTTGAAAACCAGTTGAAACAAATAGAAATCAGTATGATCTAGCGCCGCCTCTGAATCAGTCTGACTATATTTATTTAAAAACCGCAAAACAGGGATGAAAAACTCTAAAATGTCATTAGTCATTATATTAATAGTTTTATTTTACAGATTGTGCAACATCTTGACATATGCCCTGTAAGGTCTGCAATATTGATCAAGACTATACAAGCCCCAAAACCCCAAAATGCGACTGCCGCCTTTTTTAAACGGCTACACAGCTGGCATCTCTCTGGGCTACACTAGCACTGTGTGTGTGTGCACATGTAATCAATGCATGCAGTGTGTGCGTGTACCCAGCCAGGCCATGCCTTATGACACACACACAAGACAGCAAGACAGCCATTCCTATCCTCAACAGCTACAGGAGCCAGAGCAGAGAGACAAAATCTTGTTATTACTTTGTTTTCCCCTGCTATTCTTCAATATGGGTAAGTCTTAGATTTACCTTATTTATTTGCAATATGTGCAGTAACTGTTTTCTGTTTTGAAACGTAGTAATTAATGTATGATCGTGTCTACTAGGAGGAGTGCTTTCAACGCCTGCCGCAAAGATGAGAAATGTATTGTATTGTCCCATCCATGTATTTTTATGTTAGATCTTGATGCAAGTTTGTGCATTCACCTACACATGGCTTTAAAGGCATCGTTTAACAATGTTAAATCTATGATGCATGGCCCTACGTATTATAAGTGTCAGTGATATGGTGTAATATTGAAGCCCTAACAAAATTGCGCTTCAAAATGATCATGAACTTGATGAAGTGCCTCAAAAAGTAAAAATCTTTGACTTTTGAGTGACCGGTTTTACCATACTCATTTTCCCCAATAGACTGTAGTGTTATAAAACCATTGGGGAAAACGTTTTTTGAAATTTTGAATTCCAATCATAAATATCTTGATAATCAGACAAGCCGCTGCCCCCCCCCCCCCCCCCCCCCCCCCCCCCCCCGCGCTTATCCCGAAAGAGTGCGTTAAGGCGGTACTCCGTTTCTGCAACGCACCCTATAATTTCAAGACAAGCGGGGAAGGGGCTTTAATCACTTTATGGTGTGTTCGCAGTTTCGCACAATATAAACAGAAGCCCTCATCTGGAAATAAACAGCTAGACCCGTAAATGGTAAACAAAATTCCTCCCCCGCAGGCTGTACAAAGAAGTTTGTAGTAGGCCTACATGTATGTGTGTTGCACATGCATCAACCGTTCAATTTGTTTTAACTTTATTTTTGTTCTTATTAATTGTAGGCATCTTTTGACATCTTTTGCCAAACAGTGGATTCAAAGCATATTGTGGACACAGTAGGCCTATATTGACGTGAGACCATGCAGAAAATGCTACTTTCTCTCAACCTCCTGGATCAGCATTCAGCAGCCTCGTGACACAGTTGAAGCCATTATCGGTAATTGTGTAGATGTACTTGTATTATTTCTATACATATATTTTTAATTTTTCCCTGATCATGACACTGATTCGGAATGCTTATTTTTCCTAAGTTTCAAATATATAAAATTCAATTAATTTTAGATCACTAAAACCTGCAGGTATATTGCAATAACCGACCATATTTTGTGAGTTTCAAACAGTGTTCTTTTCCCTCCTTAGCAATAGAGCTTTGATTCTACTCTCATCAGCAAACTAGAATTGTATTGATAATTATTTGCAAAAAAATCCTGATTCACGTTTGCATTGACAACAAATGTTTAAAATGCAAAGGTATGTGTTATATTATGTTTGTGAGCAATGAGAGATTATTTTATTTCTGATAAATCTTTGAAACTGCACTTTTCTGACAGAATTCATTATTTAATTCATTGTTTACATTCTAGTTTTAAAATGGATAAAAGTTTTTCTTAACTTGTTTTCCTTTCTTTTTGCTCTATATTCATGCATTAGAATTCTTTGCGTGTACCGGTATGTACCCTGGATCAAGCAGCACTTGCATTATACAGGAGATTCCACCCAAAATCTAAACCATGAGTCCAAGCTGAAGAGGAATATTTCCAAAATGAGGTCTACACACACAGAGAGGTTACTTTCCCCTTCATTATAGAGATATCGAGAGATGGGTGGGGGGGGGGGTGAGTTATAGCCACGAACCTGAATAGCTTAGATGTAGAACTGAGATGCCATTCATGTCACTTGCCATTTTAATGAATTCCAGGGTTTACAAACATACATATAAACACTTTGGGTAAAAGATCTCTGTATTTGCATAAATTTGTTATTACTATTTATGAAGTAGACCTGTTTCATAATGCTTATGTAGTAGATCAGTCTCATACTCGACCCCACCCCCTTCATATCACAATGTCAATTCCTAAAACCTGTGGCAAATTATATAAGTTGGTAATAGAGAAAAATTGAATGAGGTAGATGCAATACAAATCGATTCCAATCTTAAGCACTTAAGACTTTATTCAGGTATGGCACGTGAACCGCCCAAAAAATTCCAAAAATGCTGCAGTTTTGTTTTATGTTTAAAGTGAACGGTAACAAAGGACCTACATGTTTTTGTATATTTTGGACTGCGCATATTCAGTGATCTCTGTATTATAATATATAGAAATGTAAAGCATATAGAACTTTATGTCAACTCCAGCATCATATCTGAACGAGCCTTAAAAGACAATCCAACCCTTGTAATAAGTTCATTGAAATGGAAGCTGAAAAATAAGAGAAATAGAAAGGCGAAAGTTTGAAAAAAATCGGGCCAATATAAAGGGAGTTGTGATAATATATAAATATGAGATCACTAAATCCATGCATATCTCAATTAATTGCTAGAGCGCCGTATGGCAGCCGTGCTAAAGCCAGGGTAATAATCGGGAGCGCCAGGAGGGTCAAATCTGACTGACATGAGCGCTACACAAGAACCCACTATTATTATTATTATTACACCTGTAGTCATGGGACAACTCTCCCATTTGTTAATGAAATATAATAAATTCTCTTTTTATTTTAAGTGCCTTCTCCCTTTGAGAACTACTCAAAATATATTATGAATAGCACATTATTACAGGTCCTCTACATAGAAAAGCCACTCGTGAATCATACATTTTGAAGAAAAAAAAGATTTAAATCATTTTGTGTGTTGAAATAAATGGAAAAGTAGTCCAGCAGCTCGTCATAGTGACATTACCGATTCAGCCAATTTAAAATGCCCTTAGGTTTAGTGATTACTGCTTTCAACAATCCATAACCACCTTATTTTCTGTCAGATTTAATTTGCTATTTTTTAAAAGTATAGTTGTCTGTTAAGGTTGGATTTCCCTTTAAAAAGTGTAAAGGGTAAGCCCTATGTAACATAATGTGATTAGGCCATTTTCGTTATAAATCAAATCAAAGTGCCGCGGAACAAATTATCTCTTTCCCCTATTAAGAATAATTGTATTTCAATAGTCAGAATGCGATATGCAAACATTATGTGTTGTTAGGTAGGGCAAGACATAATGTTTGTCCTACCTATAGTACTAGCAACACGTAATGTATTCAATTTGTATTCTGACTATTTAAATACATTTATTCGTAACAGGTGAATTTAATAATTGGTAATGAGGCACTTAACAAGGACCTACCGTATTCATTAAATTTGATTACAATACGAAAATGACCTACGTACAGTACATGTATTCATATGGATAGGAAATCTTTGAAGTGTTATATGTCGTTTTCTGAGGGTTCATAATTTTATTAATTCTAAAGGGTTCATAATTCTACAAATGAAGTAGGATTCCTAATTCTGAAAATGAACTAGGATTTGTAATTCCAAAAATGAAATATGGTTCATAATTCAGAAAATTAAATAGGGCTCAATATACTTCCAAAAGTTTATTATTCTGAAAATGCAAATAGAACCCTTTATCCTTTTTGGAATTACGAACCGTCAATATAATGAATCCTATTTCATATTCAAAATAATACCATTTCATTTGCCGAATTATGAACCCTATTTCAATATCGTTATTAACGCCCCTTTTTCAATTCCAGAATTATGCACCATTTATATTTTTCGTAATTATGAAATCTATTTCATTTTTAAATTCAAACCCTTCTTAAATATGGACCATATTTCATTTGTTTATCGATTTGTCATAATTTGTCATAATACACTGTACTATCAAGTTACATTTATTGATGAACAGCATATCACAGCACTTGTCAAAATAGTAAGACCGTAAATGAATTTGTTTTGCTTGTGAATGTAGTAGGCTAATATTATGTAGTACACAATATTACATTTCCAATTGCTGCAACTTCATATCAATCTTTTACATGTACTATGACAATCTACAGGTCAAAATCATGCTTTGCATAATCATTTGTGAATTATTTTCTATTTAATATACATGAATGAAGTACTTAAATTTGTGCAAATGAACTTATTCTCCATGGTGGAAAATTACAAACGAAATTTCTCAGCAAAAACTATTTCTCATTGTTTCTACTCATGATGGCTACCGTAAGATAACTATTGCAAATTGCCAAACCTACTCTTTTAAACATCTACTCCAAATTTTCAAGATTGATTTCTCTTTGTTAAAACTGGCCATAATTTCTAGACAATAATTAGCCAATTTAAAGGTAAAGACCAGTATTGGTAACGCCCCAATTTCAAAAAATGAAATGGAAGCTCTCATTACCAATCATGTGAAAGAATATGTTTTGACTAATACATGATGATAAAAAATTTGCCGGGAAACCGCCTACTAATTCATATATTTGGTAAATTTATTTCTCTCATGGTCCTGTGAGAGAGATAGGGTAGTCCCATATACATCTTTCTGTGTATAGTGCTTGTAACTTTACGAAGAATGGGCCAAATTTCTTATCATTTTGATGATTCCAGAACCTTGCAGATGCTAGATGCTAGATGATCAACCTTTTCTGATCGATTCCACAACGTTTCTTTCACAATTCAATCGCATGACCATAACTGGTCTTTACCTTTAACATTGTTTTTTTTTTATATTTCTTCTTTTGTTGTTGAAATGTGTAAAAAAATCCTTTTTCATTTAAGCTGTTAACCTTGCTTTTAAACGTTCATGTCATTGTAATCACTATGATGTATGATATTCTGACAGATAATTAAAGGATACACTGTTAAGTGTTAAATATGATAAAGATGAACCAACATGATTGTGATGTCTTTTGTTAACAGACGTTTGCGAGAGAAATGGCTGAACCTCGAGAAAATAGTTAATTGTGTTGGAAGCAAACTTCATGCCAGCTCCTGTCATTTTCGTGTCTACTTTGCAGACCAGCATGCCCTTTTAAAGTACCAAAAAACAAACAAGGGCTGGCAGATTTTGTGAGGAGTACTGTGTTGGAAGTGCATTGATGTAGTAGAATTTAAACTGATCAAAAAAATGTCAACCATGTAATGTAACCAATGCTGTGGTTCAATTGAGGATTCCTACTTGTGTTCTACTGGTCTCCTACTGGTTCCATTGAGGATTCATACTTGTTTTCTACTGGTCTCCTAATGGTTCCAGTTGGGATTCCTACTGGTCTCCTAATGGTTCCATAAGGGTTTTCCACTGGTCTTCTACTGGTATCCTAATGGTTTCTGTATGGATTCCTACTGGTCTTCTAATGGTTCCAGTTGGGATTCCTACTGGTCTCCTAACGGTTCCATTAGGGTTTTCTACTGGTCTTCTACTGGTATCCTAATGGTTTCTGTATGGATTCCTACTGGTCTCCTAATGGTTCCAGTTGGGATTCCTACTGGTCTCCTAATGGTTCCATTGGGGTTTTCTACTGGTTTTCTACTGGTATCCTAATGGTTTCTGTATGGATTCCTACTGGTCTCCTAATGGTTCCAGTTGGGATTCCTACTGGTCTCCTAATGGTTCCATTGGGGTTTTCTACTGGTTTTCTACTGGTATCCTAATGATTTCTGTATGGATTCCTACTGGTCTCCTAATGGTTCCAGTTGGGATTCCTACTGGTCTCCTAATGGTTCCATTGGGGTTTTCTACTGGTTTTCTACTGGTATCCTAATGGTTTCTGTATGGATTCCTACTGGTCTCCTAATGGTTCCATGACTTCTTTTTTACTTGTCTAATGGTTCCAGCACTTCTTTTCTACTGGTCTTCAAATGGTTTTTATATCGATTTCTACTGGTCCCCTACTGGTTCCAGTGGGGATTTGTACTTGTTTCCTACTGGTCTCCTAATGGTTCCAGTTGGGATTCCTACTGGTCTACTAATGGTGCCATTAGGTTTTGCTAATGGTCTTCTACTGGTCTTCTGCTGGTTCCAGTACGATTTTTTTCTACCGGTTTCTAATGGAAAAAGCGCCACTTTCCATATTGAAACCAGTAGAGAATTGACCACTAGAAACCGTTAGAAATCTGTACTGGTTTTCTCTACTGGTTTCTATGGGATTTTCGACCTGGGTACCTAAACGGTCTATGGTGAAGGAGACACAGAATGAGAGATAGAAGACATCAGTATAAAAATGTAATCTATATATCACTTCAACATAACTACGAAATCAAAGAATGGCAACAAAACAGACCTACTGAACCTTATCGCCTTGCACTCATCAGAGATCTCACCCAATTAGTGCAAAATGTATGCATGTTTAGTCTCATTTATCAGAAATAGATAGATCGATCCACCATCCACTGATGAGATCATGAAAATGTGAAAAGGATCCAATTGGATTTGTGCTGATGGGGGCAGAACTCGGATATGATAGAAATGTATGCAAAGTAAACTGATAATAATAGAATGCAGATTGCAAACCATTTTCCAAAGTCACTCCAGACCATCCTTTTTCAATCATACAATGTATATTGCTATTCACAATTAAGCTCTCACCATATAATTATCATTTTATGATTGGGTGAAACTTTATGCCTCCTAGCTAAACCAGTGTAATATTTATATAATATTGACTGACCTTGAGGGAGATGCCAGGAAATATTGCCCTTACTCAAATTGTATCGACTACGTCAACACTCAATAATGACTGCAATTGCTGTACACAAAGTCAATAGTGAAACCCGGAAGAGTGAAAATATCAGGAAGATATGCCTGTTTGAAACTGCTAGTTTGCTGACCGGGCATATAATAGGCATTTTATTGCAAGGTAAAATTACCTTGTATAGGTTATAATTCATGATGTTGACCCTTTACAAGATTTCTATTGACACAGATACTGATGGAAGCAAGGTACTTGTTTGAAGAGAAAGATAAGCCTGCTCTACTGAATACATCGGTTAATCTAGTTATAATGAAATACTTGTGGGTTGACCTATACCGAATAAAATATTCAAATTTATAATTTGTGGCTGAAATTAAATGGTATCCACTTCATAACATGGAATGTAAACAAAAAAACAAAAACTACAAAAGGTAAATAAAAGATGCATCCTAATGTAGAGTGGAAATTCATTAAAACTAGGTCGTTGGGGCCAAGGAAACTACCTTGTTATATCAAGGTAAAAAACTTGACATAAAAGCCATCCACAGTCGGAAAAGCATCTGCCTGTCGAACCAAAGATCTTGGTTCGAATCCCATCCATACGGATTACTGAAGCCTGGATTGTGTGTTAAAGGTAATACAAAGTTTTGGGAAATTTTGAAAATTGGGTGGATAGTGAATCTTTACAATTTTGATATATTTGGATGCCCCTAAAAAATTAGCCCCTAAAAAATTAGCCCCTAAAACACTTCTGTTTTCGAGAAAAATTGAATATAAAAATTTACCGGTGCTCCCGGTAAATTTTGATAAATTTCAAATAGCGCCTAGACTCTATGGCCGTACAATGGTAGCTGCGACCATGAAAATCTCAGAATATGTAGTTGTGATATATAATTTCCAAACGGGAATAGCTAATCGGTCGACTTTAGTCAAGAAACATTGTTTCATAGCTAAATTAATATCTTGACCTTGAGAGGGAGCTATACAACATAAAGAGTTTATTTATAATTTCATAACTTCATCCTCGATTTCAACCGCGACAACGATCAATGAATATTGTAGGAACGCATAGACCTATGCTTCCAATATTTTAATTTGAACCGAATTCATGACCCCATACCGAAACTTTGTAATAACTAATACCTTTAATGTGCCCCTCCCCTAGCTTGTTTCATAAACGCAATCAACCTTCAATCAATGCCCTTTTAATTATAAAAGCATCCAACGCTTCATTTTTACAATTTCAAATGGGAAAATGATCACTCTCAATTTGATTTATCACTTACCTGTATCAGATAATTGTAACAAACTGTCAAATTGGAAGGACAGACTCCGGGGTAAGAATAAGACCACCGACTGGCTTGGCGACTTACTGTTCATGTAGCTTCTATCTGTAACACGTGCGCGCTTCACTGGTTAGTTGTTATCATAGAGATATATACTTAATAGTAGTTATATATCTCTATGGTTGTTATGCATTAACGAGCACTGATGACCTCTACGAGCGGTGTCACGATTACGCAATCTTGCTGGAATCTTTTCAGAACAACAACAACAACAACAAAACCGGACCTGCGCGAATGCGACATCTAGCTATCTCACACGGCCGGGGTGTCATCTGTTTTGGTTTTGGTTTTTTGGTTTTGGAGCCGACGTCCGACAAGCAACAAAACTCGACAGAACTTCAGAAGTCTTAACTTGTTAGGTGGTGCCTGGTGACTGCTCTTTGACGTTGGATATGTGGAGGTATTTAATTTTTGAAAGCCGAAAATATGATAAATTAGTGCAGTGCAGTGTGACGTCTTGCAAACCTCGCCCATATATCCATCGGGCATCCTTAAGCAGTTAGCTTAGCCGTGAGCGCAGGCGTGGATTTGACTGGAACACCGCTGGCTGGCTGGCTGGCAACGGACGCGGACGTAGCTTCTCCTTCTCCTTCTCCTTCTCCTTCTCCCCCTCCCCTCCTTCCCCTTCCCCCCTCCCCCTCCTCCCCCTCCTCCCCCTCTCCCCCCTCCCCCCTCCCCCTCTCCCCCTCCTCCCCTCCTCCCCCTCCTCCCCTCCTCCCCCTCTCCCCCTCCCCCTCCCCCTCCCCTCCCCCGGCCCCCCTCCCCCTCCCCCTCCTCCCCTGCTTCCCCTTGCCCTCCTAGCTCCCCTAGACCGAATTTTCTGTCAAAGAGACGGACAATTCGGTCTACTCCTCCCCCTGCTCCCCCTCCCCCTCCTCCCCGTGCTCCCCCTCGCCCTCCTCCCTCTCCTCCCCTGGTGCAAAATATATTGATTAAAATCATTTAAAAGATTTGTAACAGGCTGTTTATTAAATGGTTTTAAGATGGTTTTATTGATTGTCCAGCTTTTCCAGGTTTTACATTAGAACTGAGGGTGAGATGCAATGAAGAAGGTTCTAATCACTGGTGCATCTGGACTTCTTGGCCGGGAAGTATTGAAAACTTTCCAGGTCGTTGGATGGGATGTTCTTGGACTGGCTTACACCAGAGCAAAGGATAATCTCAAAAAAGTTGACTTGACAGACACCGAACCCTTGCAGGATGTCATCAAAGAATATCAGGTGATGAAGACTTTGAAAAGATTGTGTATAATTGTTGGTAAAGTTAGCTGAAAACATGTGAAAAAAAAATGGCACACAGAACTATAGTCAAGGCCACCAAAGGGAATCAGAGAATGTGGCCACTGTAGACTGGTTCTACAACATACATTTCTTCCTAGAGGGAGACAAACGTCATGGCAACTATAGACAGGTGGCCTGGATAGAGAGACGGCTGCTAAGACAGGTTTGGCTGTAGTTTACTCAGAATAAATCTGAATGACTTGCACTTGTTTTGTATATACCTTGAATACCTTGAATACCAAAGCTTCTGGAAGAAAGCCGTCTCCAGCTGCCAAGCTTCCAGGTCTAACTTCAAGGGGGGGGGGGGGGATGTCCCAGCTTCCGGGTCTTGCACCATAGTATACATGATGATTCTCTGACAGTTTTAAATAGCTACAAAGAGCAGTTAGGGGGTAATTGTCATATGGAGCAGTTTTCAAGGGAGTGGATAGTTACCTGATGAAAGTTGTCCTGGTGGGTGTTTCACAAAGATCCTAAGTTGGACTTAACAATTATGGAAAGCCATTAGCATCTATGGAAATATTTTGTAAAAGTTATTTTAAAAGGCATAAAATGTTGTTTCAAATCACTTTTATTTTCTATTATCAAGGAGATTTCATGTTCTTAAATTTTTGCTTTTGAATACATTTTATTTTAATGCTACAAATGGCTCTCCATAATTTTTTAAAGTCCAACCTAGGGTAAAGTTCGACTTAGGGTTAAGTTCGACTTAGGATCTTTGTGAAACACCCCCCCCCCCCCCAGGAATTGTTGTCTTGGGATAATACATGAAGTGTAGGGGTCAGTGGTACATATGCTTTTGGGCTTTTGGGCTATGATTATATCTTGTGAGCGTATATTACTAATTAAGGTGGTTCCAGTGATTACGGGGTACTAGATTATTTAATTTCCACAGGCTTAATACAGGACCACACGTTTCCCACAGACAATAGCTTAACTCTTCATTTAAATTCATTTTGTAGCCAGATGTTGTGATTCATGCTGCAGCGGAAAGGAGAACTGATGTTGTGGAGAGAGACCCACAGACGGTACAAAAACTCAATGTAGGTGCCACAGCTGTGATTGCTTCAGTTTGTGGTGAGATATACTGAGTTCAATAAATTCAACTTCTTCTATTTTTCAAATTTCCTATCAGTTAACTTCGAGCTGTAGAAGCACAATGGTCATAGACTTGTGGTTCGTGATACACTGTGAAGTAATCTATACTTAGTTAAAGAGAAGGTTGAGTTCTGGGAAGAGGTAAAAAATAATTTGTGAGCGTTATTATTGTTATTATGCAAGGGTGGAAGAACATCAGATTAAACATGTTCCCTGAAAAGCATGGCTCTTCAAATGCATTCATATTCTAAATATGACATGAAAATCGTAAAAATCGGGGGGGGTAGGTTTTTTTCGCCATGTGCTCGTGTAGTCCCGTATACATCATTCTGTGTACAGTGCTTGTAACTTTGCCAAGATTTGGCCAAATTTCTTATCATTTTGATGATTCCAGAACCTTGAAATACACACGAATACTTAAATACTAGATGATCAACCTTTTCTGATAGATTCTACACTGTTTCTTTCACAATGCAATCACATGACCAGAACTCAACTTTATCTTTAAGATGAAAAAAAGAAAACAAATTCTGAATCAAGAAATTACAGTTTATTTGGAGGTCATTCATTCCTGTAATAGTTTAAAAGAGTTGTCATGTGAACTAGTAATAAAATGATTCCAGGCGAACTTGATTATAACATTTTCAAGCAGCTTAGCAAATAAAGCAATTGCCTTGTATGGATATCATGGTGAGTATCGCCTTATTGTGGTGAATAGACACATCTGACCTGTAATGTACATTAATGAGGGGGCATACGCGTGATTACACGGTTTTATGAACTTTCTTGAGATCAGGGATGTATACCTTACATGCCACTGATGTGTATCAAACTATATCATTGAAGGGTATAAGCACATGTTGGGCACAATATTAAATCATATTTTAACAAAGAAAATAAATGCTAATACTTTTGTTTTATGGTCTGACTCGATGGTCAGAAACCAACATGTATTAAACCAGACATAAACAAAACTATATATTTATAATTTTTATTTGAATTGTGATTTCATTTGCTTACCGTATTCAATAGAGAAACTTGGCATCTTACTGATATACATCAGTACAAACTATGTCTTTGATGGGACAAAACCTCCATATAAACCCTCAGATGCCCCCAATCCACTCAACAAGTATGGCCAGAGCAAGCACGATGGAGAAATAGCAACTCTTGAACACTATCCTGGTAAGCTGTCTTCATTATTTCTACTCTTCTCAATGAATAATCACTACACAGTCCGAAATCAATTATTGTTTCCTAAAGATAATTATAATAATAATAATAATAATTCAGTGTTTTTATATAGCGTATATCACTGCCATAGCGTCTTTATGTGCTTCAGAAGAAAATTATAGAAGGTAGAAATCGGTGCTGTAAATGCCTGACTGTAACTTGGTCAAAATGCTGTTTCAACAAATATGTTCTGAGGAGAGTTTGAAACTTATAACTTGTGTATGCTTCCTTCATATGAGATGGGCCGGTGTTTTAAAGTAGAGGGGCAGCATAAGTAAAGTCCTCCCCCCTTAACATGTGGTACAAACAAGGTGCATACTTTATCAAGGACTCATTCAGATATTCTGGGGCTATTGATTTTAGACGCTTATAGGTCGGTAACAGTATTCCTACAATGTATCTTCAAAACTTGTACACCAAATATTGTAGACTCTCACACCTCACTTCCAATTAATTATGCAACTGACTATCTCTTCCAGGGCACAGGTCTAATGTCCTTTGGCAAGACATTGATCTACATTTGCCACTCTCCACCCAGGTGTTAAATGGGTACCCGGTAGGATGCGAAAGCTAATGTGCTTACGGTAGATTAGCAAGTGTGCGCTTGAAAAAAGGACGCCTGGCTGGAATGCTCCCCAGGGAGTGGATAATGTGCATACATTGTGTGCGGGTAAGCCTGAATCCGATGACTGGGGTAATAATATATATACATCTGTAAAGTGCTTTGAGATGGCCTTCGGTCCTGAAAAGGGCTATATAAGAAGTAGCTATTATTATTATTACAGTGTATATAATCTTGCAGTGCTGATGGGAAAAGTGAATCTAATGAGTACTTTCTTCTTCATGATAGGAGCAGTCATCCTAAGACTACCCCTCCTCTATGGAAGCATAGAGAGATTGAATGAGAGTGCAGCGACCTATCTCCTACATCAGATCCAGGATACCAGTAAGGCCCAGGAACTGTGTGACTACCAGCAGAGAAGACCAACTCATGTCAGGGATGTGGCCTCGGTGTTACTCCAACTGGCCCAGAGGCACTGTAAGGTAGGTTTAGGGTTCAATACCAGACTCATCATCAGACTCATCATCAGTTTGAAATTCATGCTGCATTGAGTATGTTATATTATGTGGTGATCAAAAGTGATGATGGATTATTCTACATTTGCCTCATTTGACGTATGATTTACATGTAACCAGAAATTGATTAGAAGTGAGGATCTTCTTGGCAATTGGCTTTGAATCACGACCATTCAAAGTCCTGCTGTATGCAATAATTTCTCAGAAATGAAGAATATATGAAACAGTAAAGGCAGAAGTTAATAAGATATTTATTTGTCTTTCTATCAAATGTCACATAGAGCATAACATTAGATCATTACACATTTACGATGCAAACAATGGCAATGATAAAAACAAAGTGAACTAAAAGAAGGATGAGGAGACCCTGGTAAAATCAGAGCTTGTAAGTCTAGGGTTCCCTCTGGACCAAATAATGAGCTTTGGCACAGGAGGAAGGATGGAAATCAATGTACAAACTTTCTTTTGTGATGGGATATATTGAATCTTGAATTGTTTATAATATTCTTTTCCACCCAGGGAGAAAGGGTCTCTGGTATCCTGCATTGGAACACCTCTGAGCAACTCACTCGATATCAGATGGCTCTTATTATCACTGATGTCTTCAATCTCCCCCGGGATCATCTCATCGCAAACCCCAACCCCCCTTCTGCTGGCACACCACGTCCCCACAATGCATCCATGGACATCTCGGCTGTAACTGACCTAGGGGTCAAAGTAAATGATACTTCTTTTCGGAAGGGTATTGAAGAAAGTTTGGCTCCTCATTTGATATAGGACCAAGCAATTATACCTTTCATTTTTCTATATTATATTATATATCTCTGAATGCTGAATATCCAAAAGATATAAATATATTTGAGTAAATCATATGAGTGCAATGAACAGATAATATTCTTAAACCAAGGCCAAGTTACATGTTTTTACCCAGAAGTGTGTGGTACAGTATGTATCTATATATTGCAATTAGGTTAACCAAACATCCACCGCTGCATTTAAAAAATTAATACGTGTGTGTGATTTATGATTTTGTTCTAACAATCTTTTTAATGTGGGATCATAAAGAAACAGAGATGATGTGAATTATTAACTAATGTGTGCTAGATTATCTTTTCCTTTATGCTTGCTATATTAAGTGCAGAAACTTTCCCAACCTGAAATGATAGCAATAATGTTTATATTATAGTCGAATACCATTGCATATTCCCCAAACTCAATGTCGTGATTCAAATTATTCTGTGGGGTGAAATTTGTGAAACGAGACCACTTCCAAAATTGTTAAAATTTGTGTTTTTTCATTATCGGTATGTTGTTTTATGGCATGAAAATGATTTACTTCATAATGAGCATTAATTGGTAGTGTAGAACCACAAAAATATGTGTATTCTTTTATATCATGATTATTGGATATTTATTTCTTGTATTGAATGCTGCTGTATGATGGGCTCTTGATCCTTTGAAACATTTGGATGGTCGCGTTACACGACCTGAAACGAAAGTGGAAGATGATGAGACCTTTTGTAAACTTGTCGTATGGTTTTCACAAAGTGTCGTGTAAATTGACCAGACCATTAGTAGATGAGAGGGGTTTATTTCATAAACACTACCCCCCATATTTCGTGAATAAAGGGGCATGTTTTCACAAATGGTCAGCTGTAACTGGACCCAATGATTCAAAGTAAGCCTGATCCTCTTTATGTTGGCTGAGTTTGACTACACCTTGATATGAATATAGTATTCGACATTGACACGTAATGTCTAAAACATGACGTATTTCAGAGTATGTTTAGAGTTGTGGTAGTATAAGTAATCACAGTGAAACTGTCTAAAAGTCATTCTGCAATTGTTGATCATGTAGAGTATGAAAATTTCACAGAAACCAAGTGGTTGTTTATACATTGTACAAAAAAAGATTACATGAACTTGTTAATTACATAAACTGGAAAGGATGTTGGCCTCAATGTCCGTTTTAGTGGCTGTAGGCTTGGCCTTAAACAGAGTCACATGCCAAAAATTCCTGTTTTTCACTCGCCCGATGTGTCTGGATTGCTGGCCTTGATTTCATCATCGCTGAAAATTATCAACATTAAAATACAGGAATGGAACACTGTTTTGTCATATTAAATGTCCAAACATTTTTATTTGTTTCTTTCTTCTTTCCTTCTTTTTTTTGTAATTAGCTATCAATTTGTTTATCATACTCTACTTTATATTGTTAACATTTAATGTAAATGTTATTTTGATTCTATTATAATAATAATATATTTAAATTATATTTTGCCAGTTCTGTAACTCAAGGCTGCTTGCAAACTTAAATAAAAAATGGCATTGAGTACTAATACATACAATGCATTTATTAATCCAGATGTTTATGCATAACAATGCTTGTTAAACGAATAGTAAAATGAAATTCAAGTTGATTTTCTTAGGTTGTTTGGGTATTTTTATTTTCCGGAATGGTAAGCTATTCTAAATTTTATTTCTCAGAGAGGAGGCTACTCAATTGACTTCCATATAGCTTTGTTCTGTTTTCCTCCCAGAAATAAAGACTCGCTGTAGAAATTATGGGTCAACAATCCTCTTGATGAGGCCCTGGGCTAAGGCTTAGTGACATCCAAATATTTAGGGATTTCATATTATTTAGAGACAAGTTTCATTAGGTACATTTTTTTCAGAATTATTGAATGTTAAAAGGTACACTATCAGCATTGGAGCATGGCAGATAAAGAAAAAAGTAAACTGTAGGCCTATATCCATTGGCAGTGTTTTTTATTGATGACTAAAGTATAAAGAATCATTTGAAATTTTGATCAATTCTCCTGTTTTATGTCTCAGAATTGATTAATTAGCAATATTTAACTTGTAAATGAGCAAGACACTTTGTATTTTTATATGATCGAAAAAAATAATGTGATTGTGTTTCTATAGTGATAAAGATTATCCATATACAAGAACATCGTTTTTTTAATGGAAAAAGACTAGTCATATATATCATTGAATAGCATGATAATACTTATTGTCCTGTAAAATAATATGTAAAGTGCAAAGAGGGTTATTTAGTTATCATAGTTAAGAAAAATAACTTAATCTGTACTTCAACATAATTCTCTTTCAATAACAACCCTATTTGGAGTATTGTAATTTTTAGACGAGTATGGCTGAAACTGAGTTGATAGAACGTGCTTAGAATATTCAGCTCATTAAGCTGCCATACCGGTATATTGTCTTCCATTTCTTCACTGTATTCAATTTATGATGTAAAAAAGTGTTATATTCAGTGTGCTTTTTTAAGGTATTTAATGTGCAGTAGTTCTCTGTTTAATGCGTAACAAATAAAAAATATATTCTAAATAAATTTTGAGTTAGTACGTATTATTCATTTCATGCAAGTTGTTTTTTAAATCCCAGCCAATCAATTTCTATTAAGATAATACAGGTATAAGTGAAATTCAAAGATATCATGACCTTAAAATTAAAGGAGAGAAGCACTGACAGAGACAATAAACAAAATGGAGATTTCCTTGAGTTGTTGAGAATTGAGCTAACAATTTTACGTACATATATTGTTACATAAAAAGAATAGAATACATGTACACCAATATACAATAAGCTTGGCAGGTAGCAGTCAGAAAGGAAGTGGCCGACCTAAAGAAGATATATAATTAAAAGATGAATATAAAGGACTAGATTACAAGGTCAAGGACAGAATTTTAAAAAAATACTACAATACTGACAGTGGGAAAATATGAGATAGACAACTGCAGCTGAAAAGAGGCTTATTGTACTTTGTTTGAAGAAGAAAAAAATGACTAGAAAAGGATAGAGAAGTAGATGGATGAAGAGGGAATATGTGTCGGTGAGAAAATTCCGAGAGGGAGATGAGTTTTAGTTATAGACATGTTTAATATTTATACAAGCGTTTAGCTGAATATTTTGCACGTGCACAAAGAGCATTCCATAGACAGATTTAGCGATTGAAAATTATTTCATAAAAAGATATTTTGGGGTGCCTAAAATGAATTTTCCGGGTTTGAAGAGCTTAATGTCTCGGACAGTGGTGAGTATTGTGGAGTTTGATTAAACTGATGAAAGGATAAATGCAAGAATTATACATTTATGTAACTTTTTAGCATAACTTTATACACGCTCGCAATTTTCATGCTTATCATGCTTAATCCGGTCCCATACCTTGACTATTGTGTAGAGTGCCGTATGTGTTTCTTGCGAGCTGGCTGCCAGAAATCAATATTCAACGAACTGATAGTGAAAAAATAAGAAAACACTCTCCAGGAGAAGGATTGGGGTCAAATGAGTGCTAGGAATGTGTCTTTAAAAAATGTAAAATTTCGGCTTATCACTGATTGAATAAGAAACTAGATCTAGATCTAGATCTAGTCTAGAGATGTCTAGGTCTAGCATGTCTAGACCTTAGTCTAATTACGAATTAAAAGCAGCATTTTTGTTTTTCTTTTTACTAGTTTTTCATTTTAGTCATTTGACTTTGTCGATTGTCTTTGTAAAAAATGTTGAATGCATTGCCATTGACAATGATTATTTTCATCGACCTTGATGGCCGGGGGAAGGTGGGCAGTCAAATATATTGCTGTACGACTAAAAATGTTTGAAATGTGTAGACCTAGATGAGAGGGGCAGAAACTGCTGGTAAATTGATTCTGGTGTTGATGCCATGCAGGGGCAGAAACTGCTGGTATTGATTTTGGTGTTGATGCCATGAGAAATAAATACAAAGTTTAATGGGTCACACTCTTTTTACTTTTTAGGGAGCAACTTTAGAATACCCCACCGCAAAAAACACAGACTCTAACCCTAGGTGTTATAAGTTTATGTACATAACCCTATTGGTGCAGCATTCTAAAGTTTAAAAACCACACTAGCCACAGCTTAAAATAAAGAATGTCTAAAAACATTTCTTTTAAGAAACAATTTCCCATGTTCAGCAGTGAATTCACGGCACAGCCCAAAATAGGTATAGTCCCATGAGTGATGTACAGACCACACATAGGAGCATCACTATCCTGGCTGTGTAGTAAAAGCTGTGCTTTTGATTCTCAACATTTCAAACAGCACTGTACAAAACTCAACTGCTTTCACTCAAAATCGGTACTTTAGTAACAGTTGATGACACCTAAATAGCAGTAAAATACATTTTTGTTAACTTACTGATGTTAAAAAGAATAATTTAAAATTTAAATTGTAAGTCTAGTGTCAAACTTTGCTTACAGCTGCATCGACATGATTGTGTAGAGTCTATGTGATATTGTGTGGTGTGTGTATTTGTGTATGGGTATAATAATACCCGCCTCACAGCATGTATGCAGTGCTAGAGGTCAATACGCATTAGCATTGACTCTATGCTTTGCTGGAGTGGTACAGACTAATGATACTGTTCTGTAGGTCATTATAGTCATGACTGATTATCTATTCTAAAGTATCATAGTGTTGGTCATTATCTCTTTTTCTTGTACAAGCCGCATAATTGAAAGAATTAGAAACAATAGTTTGACTAAATCAAGAGAGAGAGAAAGAGAGGGAGGGAGAGAGATTTCAAACAAGATCTTCCATCTTCTTCTTCTTCCAGTGCAAGTACAGTCCTCTGGGTAGAGTATTTTTGTACTGTTGTGTAGTGCTGTGAACTAGTGACAGTGTGCCATGCTGCGTCGTGTGAGCGCCCCAAGAAGAGGTCCTAAACTATTTTAGAATTGAGTGGTAAAAAGTGCAAGTGCTCATTGTGCAGACAGTTCCTTTTACTTGAAGCTTAAGGTCGGCAAGAGATGTTCAACTTCAGAGCTCAGACCTGGAAAAAGTATGTGCCCTTTTACGGAAAAAAATTATTTAAAAAAAACAAAAACATTTTGTTATTTGATAATATTGTGCAGTTTATTATTTTCATCAAATGTTCTTTGTGTATCATTCTCTAGCTACAGACATATTGCACCTGTCTACGGATGACCTTTCCAGTGACAAGGTCGTTGAGCAGTCACCCATCATCACTAGACAACAATAGTTCACAGGAGGGAGAGAAAGAACCTCATCTATTACATGCAGTATGGAGGATAAGATCGCTTAAACGAAGGCCTTACTGGGAGAGAGACATCATGAAACAACTAAAATTAGAGGATGTAAGTATACAACATGGAACACTATTTAATCCCATAGCATTTTCAGTATTGGGAACTTGAATTCAGATTTTCTAAAGTTTTCTGGCTCAAATAACATGGAAGATCATTTCTATGTGGATGATAATTTGGATTTGATAATATGAATATTATTCAGTGATCAGCTTTTATCGATGAGGTATATAGCTCTGTACTGCACAGTGTATTTCCCTTTCTGTTAGAGTATTATGATTCCAGTCAAATAAAGAGAGGACATATTAGCTTGTACCAGAAAGTGGGATGGTGGTTGCAAACTTTGCAGTTAAGATTATCACCTTCAGTCTTTTCTAAACTTTTTGATTATTTTTCTCTTTAGATCTTGAAATTGTATCACAAATACTTCTCACAAAGTTATTAGGATTATTATCTATATTTTGTTGTAAAACCTTTTGTCAGCAGACTCAATTTCTCACTCAATTTTTCAAAGTAACTTATGAATAAAAATTGGTAAGTTGTCTCTCATAGATTTAAAAAAAAAACAAAAAAAAACATGAAAATGTATTGATTACAGTAGATATTGCCTGGGAATGGTTGAAAATGATTTATAGTATTAACAATTTGTATGTTATCCCCAACCTTTTAACAGACTCGTAAGCCTGTCATTCACAAGAACACCCCCTTGGTGAATTCCCTCCTGACCCGCGTCCGCCATCTTATCCGCATCAAACCTGTCAATCCAGTCTATGGAATGCCTGATGGGGACTATGAGGAAACTTTGCTCCAGTGGAATGGAGATTTCATTGTGAAAAGAAAAATTGAACCACATGGAGAGGAAAAGACTGCTATATCAGATGGAGCTGATGTCAAAAGGAGCTAGATTGTTAGTGATATCATGATATCATGGACAGATATTGATGAGGACTAGAATCGGATGTCTTTGATAGCCATGAGATAATTTGGAACAAGGATTATTGATGATGCAACTATTCCCATGAAGAGGGTCCTATTTGTGCTCACCCTTATGATTATTTATGTCTTATAATGTTTAAATGTGTATTTAAAACAGACATGATAATTGTCCCTGATAATATGCAGTAACATTGATTTATTTCCTTGTTTTCTGACATATTTTGGAGAAAAAAACAGCTTATTTATGGATTTTCATGTTAGAAGATAACGTGTAAGTAAACACTGTTTAGCAACAACTTCACAGTATCACAAAGCAAGGGGCTTACACATTAAGTTGAATTAACTGCACTTCACTTTCCAGTCCTATTTCATTACATATATTCTGCCAAGAAAGAAAGAGGATAAAGTGAAATATTGTCTGAAGGGTATAATTTATATCCTCTCAACGAAGAGATATGCCATTTAGGCTCTCACATGATTTTACCTCTTGCAAACTTCTGCAGATACATTTATGTAAATATTACTGTAGGATTATTCAATGAGGTCAGTGCATCATTCAAATACATTATCTAAGATTTTAGAATTTTCCTGTTGTGAAAATGAAATGAGAAATTGCTTCTTTCTTATATTTTGTACTGTGTGTAAAGAATACTTATGTGTCTAATGCAGTAGAGATAGAGAGAAGACTGAAAAACTTCCAGTAGCAATAGGCCATTAAAAAGCAATAGAGAAGAAGAACTAGAGAGAGGGTGAGAGGGAGGGAAGAAGAAGAAGGAAAAGGGCGAGGGAGAGAGGGAAGGAGGAGGTAGAAAGGGAATTTACAGAGAGAGAGAGAGAAGGGTGGGGTGGAAAGAAAGAGGAGAAAAAACAGTCAAAAGCAGAGATACAAATGAGGAGCAATATGTCGCGAGGAAAAGAAAGATACATGGAAAAGGGGTATAAGAGAGTTATAGTTGTTTGAATGTTGAGGAGAGGAGTAGGCCCTACATGTGTTAAATGGTTGATAAAGATGAGTGGAAGATGTAAAGATGGTGAAACGGGAATGGCAAGAGACCAAACAAATTAAATGTGTAGTAAACAGCTGTTTTAGAGGCGTGAAGGAGTGGGAGTGATGTCATGCCTCCCCCCAATAAAAACTAACTAAATTAAAAAATAATGAAATCTGCAAGCCAAACCACCCCCCCCCCCCCCCCCTCTCGCAAAAAAGCTCCTCAAGAAGATTATTCTAGAACCGATCCAGGTAGTAAACAAATCAAGGAATATACCAACATAAAATAACTATTCATCACTTCACCAGTAATGCTTACATATATATATTTGTTTACAAATGCAATAAAGATGAAACTACAGTATTAAATACGTTAAATAACATTCGATGATGATACTGCACAAATTTGGTTAGAGCCATGGTCAAGATTGACCACATAAATTACTGGAATGCTGCCCTCTAATCCCCTTTATATAGATACTAAAACTAAAAGCGAGTTTTTATACAATCTGCGCATGGGCAGATAGTGTAATTTGCATTAAAAAAAATAGACTGGTTGACTAATATACTCAAATTTTGTGCAATCTACAAGTGGGAAGGGGAAGGGGCGGCTGCAGTCCAGGTCCCCCTTCCCTGCCGTGTACGCACCCAGTTAACGTTTACCACACGACGGTAATGTTCATGCAAACACAATTTTCTAAAAATACAGTCACATGGGTGGGGGGATTTCCCTCTGCCCCTCCTTTGTGATAATTTGATGTTTATATATTATATTGTCGTAGGATAGATTCAGACATCGAGTAGCACCGACATCACTGCTATGAGAGGCACAGAGATTATAGGGGTGGGAAGGGGCGGCGATTTCTTCCATGACCGGGGAACGAAATGCGAGGGACGAGGGAGCATAGTCAACGAGAGGAGCGATGGTGACAGAAGTGACCACCCCCTCACAGTTTTTTGAAATTTTGTTGTATTAAAAAATTACATTCCTTAGCGATTTTTTTATAGTATGAAAACACGCAACATTAGTGTGCAGTCCGAAGGGTTGTAAATATTTAGTAGGTTAATTTTAACAAGTAGGGAGCTTGGGCATGGATGGGATTTCTATTTCCCACTTTATAGGCCTCTGTCATATATATTGATATCGCTATAGTAGTCAGTGGCGGATCCAGGGGGGGGGGGGGGGGCGGGGGCCCCTTCCCTTGGGGGAAAAAAACGTGTAAAAAAACGTTAATTTTACCCCTTTTTTGGAGATGGGCCCCCTCCCCTGGCGCTCAAGGGAGGGGGGGGGGGGGGGGGTGCGATTTTTCAAATTTTCGAGGGCCCAAAAAAAAAATCCGGCTATTTCGCCGCTAAATATTTTCTCACCGCCAGCTGGATCCGCCCCTGTTGGTAGTGAACTATTCAAACCAACCAATATTACGGAACACCTTTAACATACAAAATGGCACTTTTGCCCCCGCCCCCCCCCCAAAAAAAAAAAGCTTACGTGATACCACCTGAATATAGATTTTCTACAATATTTACTTGTACATTTTAAAGGATATTATGCGAGGGAACGAGAAGATTTTTGCATTTTTAAGAGACTATAAACGCTGCACGCTATGGCACTCCTGAGTAGTGAGCCTATAAGTGTGTTGCAGTCTTTAGTAAGTATTTGCTATACATTTTTTGTTGTTGCACTTTAAAATGGAGGGGGGGATCGACGTGTCCCGACCCCCCCCCCCCCCCCCCCCCCCGGGATCGCCGCCCCTGGGGGTGGGAGAGAGGCCGCGGTCGTATCATCTTCTTGTCACATTTCCTTTCTCCTAATCACCCTATTTCTCTAGAAATTTTCTCTTCCTTCTTTTTCTTCGTCACCCCTTCCGTAGTTATATGCTCCTGTTTCGCACAAGTGTATTCACAGACCCTAATCCGTATTACGTAATCGGAGGGTCGGACAAAAAAAAAATTGCGTTACCACGTTACGTAGCAGCCTACGTACTCTTCGTGCGTACAATGTATGCTGTGTTCAATGGATCGAACTCCCTGCTTTGTTCGAAGGGTTCTCTGATATTGTGCCCTGCATGTGCCTACATTTTATTGTTTATTTGCTGTGGCTATTTGATAGAGAGAGAGGAAAAAGGAGGCAGTTTAGAAGTTGAATATTGAATATCTTTGAGATATGATTCTTTTACTTCATACATTGATCTGTGAAATCGCTGATTTTTTAGGCAAGAATAATGGGATAGCGTTGCTAGATACAGAACGTGCAATAGCAATTCACGTTATGCAGAACGACCGGACATCGAAGAGGTTCTTTGTACCATTTATGCAAAGGCATGTGTAAGAAAAGACTTTGATGTGGATAACATAACAAATGAAAGCACGGGTACACATACATTTGTTCTAACTATTTGTTGGGGGGAAAAGCCTGGGCCCCACATCAGAACATCCCAATCCACTTCCAGCCGTGGGGACTCAGCTGGAGAAACATCTTGCAGCCAAACCTGTCCGGCCAACTCCCGGTCAGAGGCAGCGCACAGTATACCTCCCTCGAAAAGAGGATAGTGGGTCCATATATTTTCAGTTCAGTGGTTGTATTACAATAGCTCCTCGTTCTGCATACCAGGAAGGTGAGTGCCAAGCACAGGGGACTGAAGCAAGTGAGATCACTGTTGTAGGTCCTGAATCAGTGCAGTTCACACTCGTTGCACAGCGAAATACAGACTGCTTGTATACGATAGATAGCCGCTGGTAGAAGTCGGATGATGGCGAGGTGGAAATATATAGGAGGCGTAATGATGGTGTTGACCTTCTCAACTGTTGGTATCAACGTTTGTCTTCTCCTCATAAACTCGAATGGTAAGCATTGGTTTTCTAACATCATTAATACCTGGGCGCGAACGATTAGAATCAAAGCACCACTCACTCACTCAGATTGGCTATGATTTTACTTTTTAGCTGTGATACTTCGATGATAAATGACCGGTAAATTAGGGTTTAATATGATTATTTTTTGTATTTACAAGTCATCATTATCATCGTCATCATATCAACGTCATCATTATCCACGTCATTATCATCATCATCATCATCTTTACCATCATCGTAATCATTACCATCGTCATCATTATCATCGTCATCATTATCATCGTCATCATTATCAACGTCATCATTATCATCGTCATCAATACCATCGTCATTATCATCATCATCATCATCTTTACCATCATCATCATCGTAATCATGACCATCGTCATCATTATCATCGTCAATTTCGTCATCATGTTAATCAAACGAACTAACTGCTTGAGATCGAGCAGGCCTTCAATCTTTTTGGGCAAATTACGGAGGTGGAGTTTATAATCAGCAGGCTATGATTTTGACAGGGTAATACACGGAGGCGAGATAATAGATTGCACATGGGTATTTGACCTCAGGTTGACATTGAGTAGGTCACAACTCACAAGTTGTACTTTTTTTACAAGAATATAAACTCCTCAAAGATACAGGAATAGTTCAATCCCTTTCCCTCATACTCGCCTATTGGGAACTGAACTATATAAACAGGATTTTAGACAGTGGATCAATGCATCTATTCTGACCATAAGTTTTTAATAATTACTAGTCTATTTTTTTAAATATTTTTTTACCAATAGTCATTATTTAGACTTGACTGTGGGAACAGCCATTAGGCATTTATTATCGAACCAAAACCACAAAACCATAATGATATTTTTTAAAGTTACAAAGTTGTAAAGTTATAATGACATACAAATGTCAGGAACCTCAATCGGTAGTACTATCTCTGACGGCTACTATAAGTATTCATTATGATGAATATATTTATGATGATGATATGTATTGCAATACTTAGATTGAACTCCAAATTGTCTAAATTTCTCAGTTCTCACCCGTTTCGGTATATTTTTTACAAAATCACCTATATTGATTTTTTTTTTCCTTTTCGCGGCGGTTGAAATAATCATACGAATTAACAATGATAGAAAGGGCTTTTTTAATCCACTTTTCGAAGGGTTTAATTTGATATGATGAAATAGAAAATGAAAGACAGATGGGACTTTTTCTTACATGACCCATGCCATAACTATGACCCGGCACAAAAAAATCGCCAGAAGTTATTCGTTAGTTTAGGTATGATTAATGAAAAGTAGATTCTCAGTTTTAAAATGATTATAATAGAGAAGAATGTCCAGTCCCAAAGAATTGTACAGATATTGAAACAAAAGCTTAATCTGTTTTAAAGAATATTATTGATCAAAATGAGACCAGCAACTAGGGTGGTAAAATAAATTAAAACTTCAAAATCATACTCAAAACCACTTTTAGATTGTTTGGTGCTTCCAATTTTCGAAATTACGTAGAAGAAAGTTTACTCTTACAGGAAACGCTAAAACTTTTATTTGACCAAACTGCCCAAATACGCCTAAAAGTCACACCATGCAACTTTTTGGTGGTTTTTAGGTGCCTGTTCATCTATATTCATGACAATTATTTAAGCAAATGTGTCGAGCATACAATATAATATCTGACAATAATACGCTTTATTATAACATAACCTAGAATGTTTACAAATCACTCAGTGTATGATAATATTATATAAATATGTGGATAAAACTGTATCCACACAAATACGGCATGCATTGAGTGTATATACGTTAACCCACTACCAGTTGTTTTCTCTCTCCATCTCTTCCTTTCTGTTTCCATCTCTTCCTTTCTGTCATGCTCTCACATCCTTCCGGATTCCTAACTTTTTACTGTACCTTTTTTAGGCTTCACATTGTTGTATCACTCCTATGGTTTTGAACGTACACCGTTTTTTTTTCTGCTCTCTTTTATTTATTTATTGTTACGCTATCACTAAAAAACAATTATTATTCAATATTGTTCATTTATTTATTTTATCTTACATGATCACGTGATTATTTTCTTCTTGCCTTCATTTTATGTTGTAAGGATCGAGTTTTTGACTCTTTTTTTTTTCTACCATTAGAATAAGCTATCAAATTATAAATACCACCTGTAAGTCAATATGTATAAGTCTACACGTAACCTTTAGTTATTTTCTTAATGAATCTTAAGTAGGCCTACTTTAAAACTTCTATCATCATAAAGCTTCATAAACCTACGTTTTTGCACTTTATGCCTTGGTGTCATAATTTTTTTTCTTTGCTTACTCCTTTTTGCTATTTTGGACGACCCTCTGAGAAACAAACCTTTTTTGAGAGTAACAAATATCTATATTTGTATCCTCTGTTGTTTTATCTCATGCAGAATCTGATCATTTTCGAGATCACAAAGGTGTAATTCACTAGAAGAAAAAACAAACTCTTAATATACAAAGCTGCGTTCTTGATCTGTAAAAATGTTTAGAACTTTAAACAAGCAGTTTTACTTTAATTTATGTAAAAGCAAAATGTATGTGAATTGGTTTCTTTGTCTTTTATTCAGATTCAATGAAACCTAACACAAATCAGCAGCATATGTCAGGTGACGATATGAGAGGACTCGGAATTACGGGGTTAGAACAAGGTCATTCAGTCCACGTGGAAGCAACTGAGGTAAGCTCAGGGTACCATTAACATTTTAGCGGGTTATGGCCAAAATCATTTGGAAAAAAAAATATTGGGCAAATAAAAAAAAGCAAATAAAAAGAAACATTGTATGAGCTATATTTGGGTTAAAAGTGATGGAAATGATTCAAACTGCTCTTTGTATCTTTGTATCCATGCATCCTTGCAGGCCAAGCATTTTGAAACGTCTCAGATTTTTTTTTTTAGAGACAAATATCTATTTCGATATCCTAAACGATCATTTGAACTGTATACAACTAATATAATTTGTTTTAATTAAATCCCATAAAGGAAGATTAGTACACAATTTAACCTTCTTTATTTTTAATGAAAACGGTGAAAGGGTATATTTACCCCATATCTATTCATTTCTTCCTTATTTGCCATAAAACGTCACATCAAAATGATACAAAAATCTGCAAACTATATCCGAAAACACAAGAAGAAAAAAAGAAGAAAAAAGGGCGTTGCCTGTACGCATTGCCTGTACAATATTATATAATAGTTTTGGAGTAATATAGCATATAATCTCTGGTCTGTAAGTAAAAGAATATCGGACTATTTTCTCACTCGGCTATAAAAGTACCGTAAATCACCAGTACAGACACGGAAGTAACATCGACACCTGGTTTATGTCAAGGTCATGTCCTGAAAGACCCGATATGCAGTCACAAACTACAATTCTAACCAGGCAGGGGCGTCGCCGGGGGGGAGGGGGTATGTAAAACTTCCTCTCCGCAAAAGAATTTCTCTCCGCAAAAGAATTTCTGTATTTTATTTTTAACTTCAAGCCATGTTGGCAAAATTGTAAAGACCCATTTTACGTTTGCATGGTGGAAAGGTCTTGGTGGACGTGCCGGCAAATCAATATGGTCCGACACCACCTCCGATTAAAATGTCCAGTGACGCCCCTGAATTGAGGTTTATAAGTGCGACGCGACGGGGTTACGCGGGTTAGTATCTACTACTCAGGTAGTCACATGCAATCATGTTGATGATGTTGTCACCCTGAACTGTGCCCTAATCTGATCATTGATTCTGATGACTGCAGGGGTTTAAGGGAGGAAGGGGTGGAGTCTGATGGCAGCTTAGTCCTCGGGTGACTAGAGAAGAAGTACTGGTGAAGGCCAGAATGGTGGATGCCGAACCAAACTGTTATCATCCACGTCAGCTTTATACAATCTTCTGGGCTTACCCAACCCCATTCCCTTTTCTTCTTCCCCCTATAATATATTCGACTTGGAAAATTTCGCCACGCTTCACCATCAGACTCCTCCCCCCCCCCCCCCCCACTCTCTCTCTCTCTCTCTCTCTCTCTCTCTCTCTCTCTCTCTTTATCTCTCTCTCTCTCTCTCTCTTACTCTCTCTCTTTCCCCCTCTCTCCTTTCTCTCTCTCTCCCAACCCCCGCTCTATAGTCTCTATCACCCCCTCCCCCCGCATCCCTTTCTGTCATCAAAAGAAAGCTCTCATACTCATAGGGAGAAAGGGAGAGAATGATGTAGGTTAACACTAATAAAAGGGCAAGTTACATGAGAAGGGGTGAGGGTCATGTCATCATTTGTTTTCACGTGCCTTTTAACCCCTTCTCTTTTTTCTTCTTCTCTGTTTGTGTATTTCCGTTGTCATTTTTGATTTTCGGTTAGGGGGTACGTGCCCCTAAACCTCCCGTATATTGTGGCATCGTTCATTATCATTATTTATTTGGAATTTTTAAAAAATTGTCTGAAAAGAGACCTGCATTCTGCAATGAGCTCCGACTGGACAAATAGTTTGAAGGGAATCCAACCTTTGCAATGGCGATTTGGTCATTGAATTGTGACGTTTATTTGTATGAAAGTATCTCTCGTCATTTGGTAAATTTGTTACCGGTAGTAAGAAATTCCTTCAACGCTTTTAGTGCCTTATCAAATCGGCTCAGCTATACAGCCGGGGTAAATGCGCAGTATTATAGAGTGTAGTAGCTACGCTATATAAATGGGCATAGACAAAAAAGAGAAAAAAAGAGAGAACCAGGATAGCGACAGTTTTATATAAATCCGACCAATAATAAGAAAGTTATACCTTTTTTAGAAATGAGATCACTCTCTCTATCTCAAATTGGCGATTTGGTCAGTTATTTGTGACGTATCCATGGACTACTCTCTCGTTTGTCGTGTACACAAAATATGTCACTAATTTCGGATTTTCTTCTTCGCGCTTTCTACCTTCGAGCACTATTCAACATAATATTATGGATACATCATTATAGGTCCTCTTAAAAGCAAAAGCTCTCCTGAATTATAAATTTAAAAGAAAAAATAGATTTGAGTCATTTTGTGTGTAGGAACAAATGGGAAACATTACCGATTCATCCAATTTGAAATCCCCTACCCCCTACCTATATCCGCTGGTGTGTTCTAGCTATCTGCAATGTTGTATAATTTGGTGACCATAGTGGTATGCCTATCGAAAGTGGAAGTGCATCATGCATGCAATACGGATTTCATGGAAAAAAGTAGTCTGGTGTAGGCATGAATGGAATAGGAAAGTCGAAACCGAATGATGTCACGTCTCATGTCGCGTCAAGCACCCCTGGGATAATGCTCTCACCAGGTGTGAAAATATCATAGTCTCTCATCCCAGACATTAAAACACTCCTACATTAATTTTTAGTGGAGGTTTGGGGTATTTCTTGCATCACGTAAGCCTACTTAAAATTAGAATCACTAAAAAGGAAGGCAGAATACGAAGAGATCCTCTATGAATTCAATCATGTTTCTGTACGTATCAGAAGCAGCATCTAAATACCCCCAAAAAGTATTCTAATGATGTTCAAAGACCCGTTTACCTTTATGACCAACCGATACCTATAATACCATTTCATATTAAAAATAGTAGGCCTTCTACATGCCATTTTCAAAAATGATCATTTTCACACGTGTTTTCAGAGTTATAATCAATAGACGACCAGTGTGATTTTTTTTAATGTTTATGTATATTACTTCATCAGGGTCAGTGTTCAAGGTTATAGGTCACACGTTCAGCCTATATATCCAGACCTGCCTATATCCTCAAACTTCTATCAATCACTTCGTATCAGATTCTACACTGATCTGCATAGCAGATGAAACATAATTTTAGACACAAAACTGTTTTCAAAACATACTACCAAAATTTGCTTGTATGTTTTGAAAACAGTTTTATGTCTAAAATTATGTTTCATCTTAATTCATTTTAACAACGAAATTATTATGGGCTGCATAAAGGTCTGGAAGTATGACCCCCCCCCCCCTCTTCACTCTTCCTCTCTCTCTCTCTCTCTCTCTCTCTCTCTCTCTTTCTCTTTCTGTCTCTTTCTCTCTTTCTCTTTGTCTTTTTATGATACTGTGATTACTGTTAATACTTCATTATAATCATAATCATAATCATTATAGATAAAACTCTGAACCGTGTGAATAAAGTAAAGATTGTAACTATCACAATTCAGTCTCCGAAATGTGAGAATTGAGTTCATGTTCATGAAACCCTCCAATCAAATGCCACATCATCAGACTGTTGCTTTGTTTCATTTACAGGCCCTTGATCATGCACCCCCCTCCCCTGTCTTCAAAATATCCGACCTAAACAGTCAAATTCATCGTATCTAATCCCATACTTTTGTATTTCTTTCCCAAACAGCCCATTTCCGATATGAAAGACCAACAAGTACGACGCAAGAGGGCTCTTATTGAGGCATGTACGGATCTTGAGTTTGAAGAACACCCAACAAGAGATCATAACCTGACGTTAGAAGAGCTTACATCACTCAAACACACCTATGTCTTCGACAAACACAAGATTCTCTATTGCTACGTGCCGAAGGTGAGCTGTACCAGCTGGAAACATTTATTCCTGGTGTCCTACGGCGCCTTCAGTCCTGTACGGAAGCGAGGAGAAGTCAGGCGGAGTGTGCACACGGAGTTTGATAAGGTCTTCCAGAAGATTGGCCAACTTCCAGAGGACGAGGCCAACCGGAAGATCAAAGACTACACGCAGTTCTTGTTTGTCCGGAACCCGTTCTCGCGTGTCTTGTCGGCCTATCGTGAAAAGATCGAGTTTAAGAACCCAGAGGATCCAGATGAGGGTTACTACAGCCAGTTCATTACCCGATGGCTCAAAAAGACCAATCTTGAATATCTAAACCAGAGAAACAAAACTACTCCGTACTCGTTCCAGGAATTCGTCCGGTACTTCATGGCCAGGCGAGTAGAAGACGAGCACTGGAATGACCAGTATGAGTTATGTCACCCGTGTCTTGTCGAGTACGACTTCATTGGCAAGATCGAGACTCTGCATGAGGATGTGCATCGTTTCCTAGGGTCTGTTGCCAATGGCTCCTCGCTGGTCTTTCCTGCATCAGATCCTCAAAAGCATACCTGGAATAGCTCTAGCGATCAGACCATGGCCCGGTATTACTGGACGATCTCTAACGATGATTTCATCTCGCTGATCGAGTGTTTATACCCCGATCTTAGATTGTTTGGGTATGCAATACCTATAGCTATACGAAGGCCACGGTTGAGGTTATCAAGGAAACACGCGATGTTGGTCGATGTTGGGTGAAACATTTGCGTATACTATAGTCGGAACAAAATATGGACTTTCGACATCCAAAAACATTCTATGTGATGAATTATGTGCAAATGGCCAATACAAATTTTGAAATTGATTAACCCTCATTACACTGACTTTACCTTACTTTCACATTACGTTTGTTTTAACCTTGCAATAATTTTGTTAAGCATGAGTAGGTGATCTTTACAGCCAAATTTTAGGCTATTAGATTTAATATTAGGTTTTAGATGACTGATTACAATGAACTCCATTTAATCCTCAGGGCATTTGATGATTCACTAGATTATTTTAATTTGCAGTAACAAAACGCTTCACAAGGACTATGCAATATAGGATGGAGCTGACGTATATATTCCCGGAATGTAATTCCATTTATTATATTGTGCTTGCTTATCTCCTTTCTACGGAAGCGTTAAAGTGCCATTCTATTTGACGACATGACGAGATATTTCATCTTGTCAAGTCGACTTAATATCCATATCATGTCGACATGTAAAGATATTTAACCTACCATGTCGACTTATCAACTTTTATTAGTCGACATGGCGAAATAAATTATCTTGCCAAGTCGACTTCACAAAAATTTCATGTCGTCATGGCGACATAAGTTATCTTACCAAGTCGACTTCTAAAAAAATACATGTCGTCATGGCGACATATATTATCTTAACAAGTCGACTACCCAAAAAGTAATGTCGACATGGCGAAATAAATTATCTTGCCAAGTCGACTTCACAAAAAGTTCATGTCGTCATGGCGACATGTATTATCTTGCCAAGTCGACTTCACAAAAAAGTTCATCTCGTAATAGCGACATAAATTATCTCACAAAGTCGACTTCCCAAAAAGTATATGTCGTCATGGCGAGATATGTAGTGTGACGAAGACCAAATACATGATTGCACTTAACTGTAATTCTTAAAACTGACTCCACGTGATCATTTATGTCGCCAAGACGACATCTACTGTTATTAAGTCGACTCGGTAACATATTTTATCTCGCCATGACAACATGTACTTCTTACGAAGTCGACTTGGCAAGATATTTTTATTTCGCCATGACGACATATACTTTTTGGGAAGTCGACTTGGTAAGATAATTCATGTCATCATGACGACATACTTTCTGAGAAGTCGACTTGGCAAGATAATTTATTTCGCCATGACGACAGATACTTTTTGGGAAGTCGACTTGGTAAGATAATTTATGTCGCCATGACGACATGAACTTTTTGTGAAGTCGACTTGGCAACATAATTTATTTCGCCATGTCGACTAATAAAAGTTGATAAGTCGACATGGTAAGTTAAATATTTGTACATGTCGACATGATATGAATATTAAGTCAACTTGACAAGATGGAATATCTCGTCATGTCGTCAAGTAGAATGGCACTTTAACGCTTCCGTACCTTTCTAATGCGCGTTTCTCTTTCCTCGTCTTCTTCTCAACCCCACATGCAGCTCATCCTTTTGTATTATTTTGTGAACCCCCGATCTCTCATTTTTGGGGGGCATTTTCTACTTCTTGAGTTGTGACCGTGTTCTCTTATTTTGTCATGTAAATTACTGTCTTGTCCCGTTTTCATCTCTGTTGGCATCCCCCTTTCCCCCCTATTTTGTCATGTAAATTACTGTCTTGTCCCGTTTTCATCTCTGTTGGCATCCCCCTTTCCCCACCTATTTTGTTGTTCTTTTTATATAGTTACGAACTTGTTAATTTAATTACTAGTATCATGTGAGGGGTCCACAATAATATTTTACAATCACTGCTTTTTTACTGGACCCCTCTGTTTCCGAAATGTATTCCTAAATTGTTGTAAATGTTTATAATTGATTTGTAATGTTTTTTTGGAAACATAAATAAATTGAAAAATTGAAAAAATTAAAAGTTTGCAATGTCTCCATCTTTTCCCCTCCTGTAAAGTAAAAGCATTGAATTTTAAATTTTCGAAGAAAGCAGGTGTTGAGGGGAAATTATCATACCTCAGTTACGTTCCCGACCAATCAAGACTAGTGACTGTTGCTCACCCCGCCCACAAAATTGAGAAGGCAGTGATTCTGCTTGGCCACACACAAGGGTAAAGTGATAGCGGAATCATCGTTAAGGTGAAGGTCCCACTCAAATTTTTATTCTTCTTCTCGCCTTGTCGTATATTAATTAACGTGTCTATTTCCTTTGAGCTTCCTTTCTTTTCGTTCATATTAAAGGGATAGTCCACCCCAGGATTTTCTTTAGCTGACGATATAGACCTAATAATACCATGAAGAATGATACAAGTCTCATTAAAATCCATGATCACATAACGAAGATATATCGACTTTTTTTATCGAAAATCAGCCGCCCCCCCAAATGCAAATGCGTTACATGGGCATGAAACGATCGCCAACAAATAACCGATAGTATCGAAATTGTGACGTATGTTGCGAGCTGCCTTCTTATTTCGCAGACATTCACTTTCGCTTTCATTCATGATTCGTCGTGTCAGTGCGATAACAGTGTACCGCGAGCGAAAGTGAATGTCTGCGAAATAAGAAGGCAGCTCGCAACATACGTCACAATGCGATCGTTTCATGCCCATGTAACGCATTTGCATTTGGGGGGCGGCTGATTTTCGATAAAAAAGTCGATATATCTTCGTTATGTGATCATGGATTTTATTGAGACTTGTATCATTCTTCATGGTATTATTAGGTCTATATCGTCAGCTAAAAAAAATCCTGGGGTGGACTTTCCCTTTAATTAGTAATTTGAAATGTCGAGGGTCATTGCCCTGGATAGTAGTTTCCATCCGGGATGGTAGTGTAGGGCAACGTTTTTCAACCGTGGTACCGTGAGAGAAATGTAGGTACATCAACAAATTATTTGGAATAACTTCGATTGCGTGAAACATCAAAATTTAGAAACCGATAGAGTAATGTTGTTTCATGACGATATATGCATTTCTTTCTCGCTCGCTCGCATTATTTAGATACTGGAGGATTCCAGGTACCGAAGTGCCTGAATACCTCCAAATTTTGGAGACAAGGTGCCCGAATATCGTCCTATTTGATAGCGAGGTGCCCGAATATTTTTTATCTAACTTATATCAAAATTAGATTTTTTGTTTTGTTGTACCTCTCGTTCGTTTCACTCTCTAACGAGATAGCCGAATATCCTCATATTCATTAATAATTGGCGGCGGGGTGCCCTCATACAAAGTCATGTCTAGTGTCTTGATTACAAAATATATTTCCTTTAAAGATTAAAGATATCATTTTATTGGCTAGCCTGCAAAAATTAGAAATAAGTATGCACAAAATTTGTGCGTCGGACTCGACGAGTTTGTGACTGGAAAAAGGTTGAAAAACCCTGGTTTTCAAGGTAAGTTGTCCTAAAAATCTTTCAATGCAACGCAAGCTCCCCAATTTATGTCAATGAAACATCTCAAGTCATCTGAACACCGCCATCTATCGCTTAAACGACATTTACTCGCACTTCCACAAGTCGTTGTTTGCCGAATCTCTCTCTCTCTTTCTCAACGCGGTTTGATCCCGGGGGTTGATTAATTAAGCCTCTCAAGCAAGCAAATCACGTTTTTTTATTTCAAATTGAGGTTCATTGAACATCATAAACAACGAAGACTCATAAATAGATTAGAATAAGAAGATTCACTGTAAGTTCTTTTCAACATGCAGTATTAAGGCAGCACGCCTGTAAATAATTCATAACAAATAAGCCTGCACGACACTCGTTAAACGAGTATAATTATGTAAGAATAAAAGAAATACAAAAAAAGAAAAATACTTTGGAATATCACATTTTTTGAAAAGTTTATATAAGTACTTTTGAATCGAAATCGTATTAAAATTGTCCGGGTTATAATTCGTTATATCCCCAATTCTGACCTATTTCAATTAAATTATTATTGTAGGTCCTATAAAGATCATTCTGTAAATTATTAAATACATTTTATGTAAGCTAAGCGTCTCCTTTGAATTAAATCCGAGGCATTTTTTGGGCGAGAAAAATGAGGTAGCGCAAACCTTGATACGGTGACAAATGCAAATAGACAAGTTGTTTGGTTTAACATGAAGACCGTTAAAAATGCATTCATTGTACGTGAACTTTTGTTTAATTATTCTATAGGAGCAAACATTTGCTATGATTTGATATGGTTATGAACAGTCTACAGAACCTTACCAATATGTTTAATACAGACCATTGTGTGTCACCAAATCCAAATATCATTGCTGACGTGCAATAAACAGAGGAACCTCAAAACTGCAATGTGTATTGCGTATTATAGTGCCACTGCAATACTGAAACAGACATGTGAGTTGTTTTGTCAAGATTTTTATTTTAGGTTAAATAAATGTCACATAAAATCAAGTCCATGGTCCCTTTTCGGACTCATGGCAGGTCATAACACAGGTATTAATACATCAAGATACAATATGATTTAAATTTCTGACATTCTTGGAGGTAATGTTAGAGTTACATGTCACTGTTGATATAGTTGGAATAATTTTTCTAGAGCTCTTTTTTATGAAATGATTGCGACAACATGGTTTATTTTTGGTAGATAAAGTTTATATCTTCTCAGAAGTTCATTACCCGATTTCTATGACTCTTTAAATTGATGAATATAGTTCTGTATTAAGACTAACTTTATTTATCCAAAAAAGGGGAACATAAAATTTATTCCAACCTTATGCGCAACAGTTTAATGCAACATAAATTGGATTTTTGTTTTAATCATTAATGACTAAAATAGAAAGTATAAGAAGTAGACGGCATTCACATTTATAAAGGGATGCAAGAGACAGAACGGGAGTTTATATGAATTCTTATTTCAAACCTGTGAATAAACAAAATCACATACATTTTGAATATAATTATGAAGCATTCTAACCATGTGATCGGGGTTTTCTTTTTTTCAGGATATCATTTTAGAATGTTCCTTGTTATCATGAGCCTAAACGATGTGGCTTCTTTACTTTTTATATAAAATTCAGAAATGATTATAGGCCAGTGAATAATTGTGATACTAGCAATTTGGCAAATGTTGTCTTTTCTCGCATCCTCGGGTGAAAGATGAAAGCCCGAGTGATTTGTGTCTTCCGAAATGAAACCCTTCCATTAATATTGCTATCCTGATGCGTGTCTCATATTTCTGTCATTTGTTTATCATACTCTTCCCACTTTTTTTCTTGTGAAACTATTTTTCAACAGTTTGTCGTGCCGGATTCTGGCATTATGATTTTCTAGCTCTCGAAATACAATCGGTCCCAATTTTTGTTTATCTTATACTATTTTGATGATTTAATTATTCCACTTTTATTTATTTCATCAATGCTCTTCCTCTCTAGCTATTGTTTTCTGACCTGAAATTTTGCCCATGCACCTCGCAATATTCACACCTATTTTTCATACATGTTTTGAATTACCCACTATCCTCTCTTTCCCCTCTAGCCAAGTCGCACGCTTTTATCATTTACGTCGGGTAAGAAAACAAAATTCCATGTAAACTGCTGTTAATAGAATAGGCAAACCGGAGAACACCTTTCACCTATTGTACAAACGACGGAGCTTTGCTTTCCCTTTTCATAGAATTCATTCAAACGAGTCTTCTTTGTATTCATGAGTGAGTGGATAGTGAGGATCTCAAAATACAAATGACCTCAAAGTACTATAGGCCTACACGAAACCTTTCCAATGGGTATCTTTATCATCATTTGGCCTATAGATATGCAAGGACAAATACCTTGACGGTTTCAATTTTGAGTCTTTTATTTACCAGTTATGGTATTCAAATAACATCGTTACTTGAAGTCTAGTTGTAATTTTGTTTTGATCATATTTGGTACAGTACTGAAATGAAGCCATGGTGAAATCATGTATACACTCCAAATTACTCGAATTCATTCGAAGATTAGAGGAAAAAGAGGTGGGAAAAGCGAAAGATATCGATTAAGAGTGAGTGACTAAACGAAAGAGAGAAAAGACAAATTAAAAGAGTCAGAGAGAGAGAGAGAGAGAGGGGGGGGGGGGGGGAGGTGGGAGAAAAAAGAATGAATATAGTTTTACGAGAGAAATGGAAAGAGGGTAAGAGCTTACGTGAGATTGGAAGAGGGAGGGAGAGAGAGAGAGAGAGAGAGAGAAAGAAATATTTGTACACATTTTACTTTATAATCCAAGAAACGGTCACACCGTTGATCTTCAAAAGAATTTGAGGGAACAATAATTAGTTGAACCTTTGAACTCGTCTGGTATCAAAACACAACCCACCCCTAAATGTGTGTAATACCTAATAGTAATAACAGTATGTTAATAATGAATATTTTATCAAATTGGTAGGCCTATGTAATCTTTCCCCAAATTTCAATGCAAAATGTTTAGAAAATGTTGATTATAATTATACTGATTAGATATGTATGGTCATGTTTGCAATACCCTTTCTAAAAAACAGGAAAAGAACAATTACGTTCGTAGACTATACTGATACACAGATATCCACTCGTTTTCCAAATACATTTATGTCCAAATTGTTGATATTCTATGAAACACATATAAATCATCTTGCTAACATAATTACGTGTAAGCTACATTATTTGATGTATATTTCGTTGTATGTAAATATTAGCATTCTGAATAATTATGACTTTATACCTCCCCCGCGATTAAAATCAGAAACTTCAAAGTTACAGTGAATGGCAACTCAAACAACATAATCAAAAATGAAGGTTTATACATGTACCATCACTAAACTATCTCCATTTCACACAAACTGACTTGCATTCATCGTCTTCCATAATTCCAGTTGAAATATATGTTGTGCCTCAAATGTAATGACAATGATGCATTTCAATATCCTTAATCATCTGAGTTCTAAACTGTACGTGAAGTATAACAAATATTCGGTGATTCATTCTTCTTAACAACTTAGTGGGTTGAAGCAAACATCCTCTACAGGTAAACAAAATGTGACTGAACTTAAATTGAAAGAATATTCTCAGGCTTTCAAATAATTGTTAGAGATACGAGAACGGAGGAAGGTCATTGAATACAACGAGGAAATACCAACAAACATGACAAAGTCTAGAAGATAACTCCATTCTATTTCGAGTCAATGGTGATTTATATCCTCAGGTATTTTAATCTGGTCTTTTGACACACTTTTGAGGATTCCATGCGTGTTTTTTTTTGTAATTTGGAAAAGGCTCAGTGAAAATCACAAGAGTACCCATTTTACGTATTTCTGGAAAAAAGAGGTTTACACCGAATATAGGGATGTTGGTACTGGATTCAAGAATGAGTATTTTAAAGCAATTTTCATTTTGAAAATGCCCTCACCATAAGAAAAAGGAAACTTATTCATGTATATAACATAATACAGTCAAACCTGCTGTAGTAATCACCTTTCTACAAAGACCACATTTTTTTGTTTCCCTTATAAATAGTTTCTCATTGATGCATGTACTAAATGAACCCGTCTACAAAGATCACTTTTTGGGGTTTCCCTGGGGAGGTCGCTATAGACAGGTCTGCCTGTATTTAAGCTGCTACAATTTTTTAATTATTAGGTTTCAAAATAGAAATGGGAAGAAAATTGAGAAATATGGGAAAAATAAGGGAAAATGACCCCTCCTCCCCTTCCCCAAAATCAAGATAGGTGAATATTTTTTCGTCAACATTGTAGGGACTCATTGATTTTGATCGATGAACATTGATCAAAATAAAAGCTTACATTATTGTACTACCAAAGAAAATTCTCGAAAATTAAATGCCCCTTTTCCAGTTACAAAATATGGTTGTAGCCGTCATGTTTTATTTTGGAATTGAAAATATCATATCAAAAGATATACAAGAAAAGTATTGTTTTTCTATCACCCAAATTTGTCGATACCAATTATCTTTTGGCCCTATTCCCAAACGTGGAAAATATTGTCAATCGTGATTTCTGGCCGGGTGCGCTCTATACCGACTCTCCCACTGAGTGGGCGATGTACACAGCTAGAATGAGTGTGTATACGAAGTAATCTCTCTACGCATATCATGGATAAATCTAATACAAAATTGTCTAGGCCTACGTGTGTGTGTGCTGTTTCGAGTGCTGAAAGCCAGCTATCTTCGAGCGTGCATATAGTATTCACACACTAAGGATGCTACTGCAGTAGTATTAGAGATGTTTTTATAAGCACAAGTGCATCTGTATACAGCTTTCAACGTGTCGCTGTATTGTGGTAAATCTCTGAATGGTGTTTCTGAATGTAAGTATAAACATTATTGATTTTGATGTGATTGTTATGTGTTTTTATCATCAATGCATTGTACTTACTCAGAGTGAACAGTGATTTTTATCATTACGTTAGACTACCATGGCGCGGCATCACATTCACAAGATTTTTGGACGTCCATCGCAAGAAGTAGACTATATATGACATATGTATTCTTTTTGTATAGAACTAAACTAAATCCTCCCTTAATTTCACTCATGCATTAATGCTTATCATGTTATTTCATACCCGTTATGTATATAAGGAATCAATTTGGTGTGGATGGCGCCTTGTAATATTAAACGTACGCCGGCGCCACGGAAGTGCATGGAGTGAATATACGTGAGAAAGGAATGGATAGGTGTAGGTGTGTGGATGACATGCCATCCACAACAATACTCTTCAATATCACTGCATTTCCAATTGATGTTGAATTCATTATAGTTTGTGACACCCAGTGGGAAAACAGTCAGAAACAACAAAATAAAGCTTTCACCTCTGACTCATGCATACACTGACACTACTGTGACAGTACCTAAACAGTTCGGAGCTACACTGGGTTTACATCCGACAATGTTATCGTTCAGTTAAGCCATCTTACTTACTTCATGTATCAGTGTTTTTGATATTGGGGGCTTCGGGATCTATCATAATACAGCTATTACATTACGAAATGATATACTACCGGCTTGTTTGTTACAGAACTTGAGGGCCAGCCCGGCCAGGAACGACGATTTCTGTATCAGACCTTGCACTTGATGATGATAATAAATTACAGTCAACCATTGTTTTATTTTTTTGGAGATTAAAGATTAGATCGAAAACGAAACTTGATGTTAAATAATATGTGCATGACGCATATGTTTTTGTCAATTCAGTTATATTGACATGCACAGTTAAGACATTATTGACAATGTGGTTGTACATGCAAACAGAGATGAGAACCAATTGCAATTGAATGCAGTACGTATGTTCTGTTCAAATCAAATTCTGCATTTAGAGTTGAAAGATCAGGCCTCAGGGCACTCAAAACTTAAGGCGGTTTTTACAATTTGATGATCATCATAAATTTTGTACTTTAGAATCATTGCAAAGTGTAGGCTCTTTATTTCAACCGACTATATATACTTTGATAACACATAAAGCTTCAAATATAGTTTGCATAAATTTGACAATTTAGACGAGTGATTATTCAAAACACATGGGAAAGGGGCTAATTTTTAGTCCCGCCTCCATAACCCCATACGTCAGTTCATAATGATTATTGTCGTATTTAAAGTCTCATTGGAATTTCCATCACTTGAAATTCGAATAATTATATTGTGTAGCCCAGTACATACCAGTACCACATTGAAGTGGTTCAACGTGTTATGATTGCGAGTGTTGTTTGTCAAGTTTTGAAATCACATGGACTTTGACATCTCGTCTCGTCTCTTCTCTTCTCTCTCTCTCTCTCTCTCTCTCTCTCTGTCTCTGTCTCTCTCTCTCTGTCTCTCTCTCTCTCTCTCTTTCTCTTTCCAACTTCTCATATTTTCTTTCTCAGTGACGTCAAGTCAAGCATAAATGTAACGACATTTTATTATTGTTCTGGGAACGTTCAAATGAAATGACTAGAAATTCTTATTTTTTATTCTTACCTTTATTGCACGTTTTTATGTTTATTCCAGCTTTTGTTTCTGAAGGACAAATTTATCGTCATGTCAAACTTAAGCATGAAGTGGTATACGTATATAAAAGATCTAGTCGGGTATGATAAATTGACAAACATTCCCCTTTGTTCGAGAAGTGAAATTGGCCTTATTCAACGTGGGGCAAGTAACAGACTTGTCCTCTTCGAACACAATGAAGCTATATGAAGACAGGGGAAAGCGAATTCAAGTATAGTTTTACATAATGCTAAATGACACCCGATATTACAGATCATGCTATTTTGACGTAGCCTACAACTTCATCATCATTATCTTCCTATATTTACTATGGAGTCTCCCCTGACAATGTAATCTAGCTTCAAAAGGCTGTGCAACCTATCACGAAGATGAACTAAATAATCGCCGACGGGGGGTGGGGGGAGGGGGGTAGTAGTATCTTGGTTTGTACATTTTCATTTTTCTTTATATACTTATGTTCTTGTTTTTTTTAATATAATAAATATTTGTATGTTATGATTATGTGCTATCTTATAATTATACATGTATTTTTTAAATTGCGCACGGACCTACAGAAGAATAGCCTTTGGCTGAAGTTGGTGCCGTGCAAAAATAAACTAAACTAAAATGAACTGAACTGATGACGATGAATGAGGTTGAATGGCATAGGGGCATTAATTAGACGCCTCGGGAGTAAATTAAAACTAATGTTATTAAAGAGGATAGTAAAACAGAGATGTTGCTAAATAAAAAAATAACAAATGTCTAACCGCAGCAAAAATGTTAGATTATGAGATGTGGCATTTGGATATACGATTCCTCACAGCTAGTATATATTGTAGCAAAGCACTTGAGGCCATTGATGTGAAATGTACCTGCTAGTTTAATGTCTGCCATATATCATTGCTTCTACCCGCGGTTTTCTGGCACTTCAGAAGACGCATACATAATGCAATTCGATTGACGTTGAGTTATTGGTATACTTGAAAGTGCCTGTCAAACGAGCCAAAAATCATGGCTGATTTGTTTTAAAGGAATTGTACAAGCCGAGAGCAAGATAATAGATCCTTAGTAAAGAGGGGGGGGGGGGGGGGGGGGGGGTGGGGGTGGGGGGTAATAACGATAAAGAAAACTAAACATTAAACTTTTTAAAGTATGAGTGTTTCAAAATCAGACAAAGAAATATAAAGGTACTTCAATCTGAAAACATTTAGGGGCCTTTGTCCTTCCAACTCAACAGAAAATATTCATTTCAAAATTGTATTTTTCTTCTCTTTTTCCTTTTAGGTTTCTACAATGACTGAGCAAATCGGTCTGCTAAGCATTGAATGCTGATATTTGTGAGCGATTACTGATAAAAAGACATTGCGGAATTTTGTTTTCATCTCAAAATAGAAAATAATGAATTCAAGGATTTTCCCCTGATTTCAAAATGTAAAACTCATTTTGCTCATACAACTGACGGACAACTTTGAAGAAATCATCAAGACATCATAGCAACATGATTTCATAACGATACGAATGATACGAATGAACGATACGAATTGATCTGTTATAATAATCAATTGACGGTGAAAATGATATGATCTATTTACAAAAATGAAAATAAACGTAGTATGAAGAACAGTCCGTGTGGGTCTAAAAATACAATCAATCGGGATAAACAAAACAATAATCATATTTGTTGATTCCGTGCCTGGCGACTGACCTATATCTCCCTGTACCAGTTGTGGTCAATTTATCACCGAGCTTGTCATCTGAGTTGAACAGAGGAGGAGATCTGGTTACTAAGGAAGCCATCAGCAGGTCATAGGTCATACACAGATAACCACGGCAGGTCAAAGGTTAGCCTGACAACCGTCATCATGGACGGGGATCCGGAGAGGCACCCTGGAGAAAAAGAGGAACAGAAATGTGAGAGTATAATCAATTATTTTCCCTGTTTCTTATCCTTTTTTACTTACATTTTCGACAGTGCCTAGGTTTATTCAAGATCTCTCCGATTTGATGTTTCTATCATCTCTAAGATTACAAAGCACCATGTTCAAGTTCAAGTTAATATATTACACTTCCAACTATACGAAGTTGAAGTTAACATCATTCCTTTCTAAGTCATGTCCCTTGACGCAAATGTGGTACAAATACTTTGATATGATATAACAACGACCTCATTATTGAAGAATACTTATACTGCATGCCAATAGTATTATCAAGTCAAATACTTGAATTACAGACTCTGTTTTCATCATTGAAAGCTTAGCCCAAATAATTATGTCAAATTTCAATATGCATATCAAAATTTAGCGACATCGAATTTGATACACATGATAAACATTATTTACCACTCCGCATACATGCATTATTTGTTAGTATTGTATTTATAGACATTATAGCATTGTTTGTCATTGTGATACTTCAATCATTTTCTCATTTCCAAACTTTATGAAGAAAATACAACAAACTTTCGGCCACGAACAACTTCTTTTACAGCTAGATCATGCATTCAAAGTATGATAGTGAAGTCTTAACATAAAAATCCTATTTAATTTCAAATGTTTTCCTTGATACAGCTTCATGTAAACACTACTGTGAGAGAGTAGCTTGGTCGTCGATCGTAGCCTCCATCTTCACGGTGATCGGTGTCGTGTTGGTAGTCGTGTGCGTAGGTTTTAACAGTCGAATAGCTGGGCCACTCTTTAGCAACACTTATATAGAAGAGGCAGTTTATACTTGGTAAGAATGACCGACACTGATGCATGTTTCTATAAACAAATACATTTTAAAAACTGTTTTTAGAAATATAATTAATTTTTTATTTCATTTTGGGTGACTCATTATAAATGACTTTGTTTAAATGTTGGACAAATTTACTTTCAACCACGATTATTATCTCCTAGTGGTTTTTAGCCGAAATTACTTCCGCATGCCGTATTCTTTGTGTGCGTTTGTTGAGCGGATTTTTTTTTTTTTTTTTTAAACATCCCGAAGGCCTAATTATCTGTCAAAAATTGTTCTTTCAGGAAAAATGTCTTAAAGTGGATGCTAGTTTGCTTATAATACTGCCCAGAACAATACGAAATCAACATTTCATTAGATATAAGATGCAACCTAATGATCATATTGTTTGAAAGTATTATGACATAAATATGACATAAATCTTATTATTTTTCTTCTCAGGTTCTCATGGATAGAGATTGGTGCTTACGTTGGACTGGTCCTAATGGTTGCATTGGTTATTCTCTTCTTCTCTACTGGTTGCATGGCAACGGGATATCAGAATGCATCGACATGGTGTGCTTTTAACAAGGCTCAAACAGGCAGACGACAGCTCACTGCGGTAAGATTTTACAAAATACATGTTCTTATTTACAGTCAGTAAGTTCAGCCGTTGAGGAGGCTCTGGCAACATGAGGGGGGGGGGGGGGGGCATCAGTTTAACTCAATGGATGGAATGTGAATTAACAAGGCAATGGATTAGGGGGGATGTGAAAGGGGGTCTAATCTTCTTCTTTTCACCTTTTCCTTCTCCCTCTCTTTTTCTCTTTTTCTCTTTTACTCTTTTCCTCCCTTTTTAACTAGTCGATGGGCCGGGGGGGGGGGGGGTGTATACGTATCTCCAGTGCTACATAGCCTTGATTATGTATGAATATATATCATTTTCAATTCTTTATTTAAAAAGATTATTGTTTTATCGAAGAAAAGCAGTGAATACTCTTTTCGTCTTGCATTCACTAGATTTCGGGTTTCTGTTCATTCTTGGGGTTTACTCTGATGGGTGAAAGACGATAAGCTTCTTTATGGCTGTATTCAATGCTATTCTTCAATTCGTTAATTTGTAAAAGATGCCAATGTTGATGTTTTTATACAGACTATAATAATCATAAGATGGTCATGGAAATCAGACCCCTATTAAAGACAATATCAAAACGACAGATATGCATTAAAAGAGAGAGAGAGAGAGAGGAGAGTTCTGTATAATCTTAAAAATATTCATTTCATTATTTTGCTTTCTACAGTTCATAATCGTTGCCTACGTCATCAATCTAGGCTGGTATGTCTTCTTGTTTGGTTCGGCCATACCTACTGTATTCTTCATGATGTTACATGGTGGAATATGTACCAACGCAGTATATACAGCTTCTACATGTCTTGATCTAAGGCAGTTTGGTGAGTTAATTAATTAAAGAATAAATATAGCCCCTATGGATTAGTTTTTTTTTACTGTATATTTTTTAAAATCATATTTTCTTTGATCAGTTCTTACCGTACTATTTGAATAGCTTTATTACTTATCCCCTTTGCTTTTCATCTTCTACTGCTCCTCCCCTTCTACCCTCTTCTTCCTCTATCCCCTTCTCTTTCCACATCTCCCTTTGTTTCTCCTTCTCCCCTCCTCTCATCCCCCCGCATCCTACTTTTCATCTCCACGTAAAAAAGTTCTCTCTCCCATTCTCTCGCCATCATCCGACCCATGTCTCAAACCACACTGTTTTCTTTCTTCCTATCAGGCCTCGCACCTCCAAGTCTCCCAGGAGCAGTCAACAGCACCTTAATTTGTGAACAAAATCTACAGGCCATCTGTGACAGTGTAAGTGAGCCTGACTCCATGATATACCCATCTTTGTAAATATACTACATTAACCTGCTTGCAACTATAGCACGTCAAGTTCATGATTACGCTGGGAACCTCCTTTATCATGTTTATTTTATTCAACTATTTAATTTCTTACTTTTCTTACTTTTCTATACAGTGTCATGTATTGCATTATATAAAATATATCAATTGTTGTTGAATCAAGTATAAATGTCACATATTATAATATAGTATACAAGTGGATATGTATGCTGAAAAGATGAATTAGAAATCAATAAATGAATTATAAATTATAAATGATCAATTATGCATGATGTTGGTGTGTCGTCGGCCCACTCATTTTACTTTCTTCAGTCAAGCCTAATATAGATCCTCATCCATTGCAATGCCTTTACATAAGAAGACTTTTTGTTTGCCCCTCTCATCATATAAAAGTAAATTTTTTGTAATTGGTAGGAACCGATTGACTTTTAATGGAACTCGAGCGCCATTGTATTCTTCGTTTATGTCAATTCGTGCTTGTGGATTCGTCAGTACTGTTAAAGAAGTTTGTCAAAACATGATTGACATTCGTTACTTAAAGACGTGAATAAGTATTATCATACTTTTGATTCGTCAAACTACTAAAATGATTTGTCAATTGACATTATAGTGATTGTCATGATAGCGTGACGAATATTTACTGCCACTTTGACAAATCTTTGCCCACGCTTGACAAATAAAAACTAAGAGTGTAGCGCCATCAAGCGGTCTAGTAATTACTGAATACCATCATCTCCAGCTACAATACATTATTATTATACCAACACAAAAAAAAACAGCTCGTCAACAATAAACATTCAAAATATGCGAATATAATAACCTTTTCTATAATTATACCTATACGTTTAGTGATTTTATTTTATGGTTATCGTCTTTTGTATTCCTCAGAACCTTCGATCAAATTTCATCCTCGGACTAATTGGATGTGTTCTCGTCCTGATCGGCATGGTAAGACCGGGGATCGAGGTGGGAGGGACCATATTAACGTAAGAGACGATGAATTTATAGCGTTTTGGGACAACTTCCACCAGACTAGGCCCCGGACAAATACCCTTTCGTTTAACCTGTCCCATATTTGGGGGTAGTTGTCCTGGTGTAAATGTCTTTGGGGTTTTCATCCCCGGTAAATTATGCCTGGTAGAGGTAGTTGGGAATGATGTTACATCATGTGAAAGATAATTAACAAAATAAGTTACCTTTGCATCTATTACAAAATAAAGCTTGTGCTAAAACGTAATTTCGTTTTAAGCCGGCAATAATACTATGCACTCTACAGAATAATAATAAACATAATAATATGCTTTGAGGAAAGCTTTCAATGGTGTAGTTCAAAAATGTTAGGCGGTTATTTCAGCACTTGTTACCTTTATGTCCGCTGCATGGATTACGAGTAGACCTATATTCACTTTGTCAATATTTTATTGGATGATGTTTCTATTGATGGTCAAAGTAACATTTTGTATACTTTTGTATGCTTCAATATGATTACAATGGAAGATAAATTACATTATGAGAACATTCGTTACAAAAAATTGTTTGTTTTGTGTCTATTCCTCAGAATCATTTCATGATGAGCATAGCGGGTAACTATAACTGGTTGAGATTACGGAAACGACGACAGAAGCTGACTGCTGGTAAGATCAATCGTCGCTCGGGAACATACGATCTGAGTACGAGCCCATACACGGAGAGACAAGAATCACAAGATTCCAACGCTCATCTTCGCCGAGTCAACCTCCACCATGGGTCATCATCGAACATCTTGACGTCATCGAACACTTCTATTCCCACGGTGGCAGCGAATGTGCCCCCAGCAGTGACCACGACGTCGTCGTCGACGTTTTCGATGCCGGTGGTGCCATCGTCGAAGACCGAACCAGCTTCGAACTCGTCTTCCATGCAGTCATCGAAGATCTACAACCAGACGTATGGATTCGATGATGGTGGGTTTGGACATCAAAACGGTGGGAGTACGCGTGTCACCTTTGCCGACGCGAAGCCGACTTCAACTGCGGCTCCCAGATCGAACATTTCGAACGCTGCTCCGAGATCGAACACTTCAAACGTTGCTCCGACACGGCCAACGGTAGAAGATAAGAACGATCTCAGTAAATATGCGGATAGGAGCTACGACAGTGGCAGTCGATATGATCATCACAATCCCGCTTTCGATGAAAACTATTGGGATCAGCAACAATATGCTCCACCTGAGCAAACTGAGAGGGATAACTATTATAGCAGAGGTTACAACAAGTCTTCTCAACCCAACGGTACAGCGACGAGCTACGACCAGGGAGGTTATAACAATTCTTCTAAACCCGACGGTACAGCGAAGAGCTACGACCAGGGAGGCTATAACAATTCTTCTAAAACCAACGGTCCAGCGACGAGCTACGACCAGGGAAACTTTAATCAAGGGTATTATAATAATTACGATTACGACGCGGCGGATAATACAGGAGGATATCAAATGGCGCCGATGTCGTCATACGGGCAGCAAGACAACTCACAATCGTTAGCTCAAGATCGAAAAGCAATGGGCAATAACTTTTACGAATACCAACTCTAGTCTTTTTTATACGCAAATTGTATTCAAATTATTACGAGATAGTAGGTAAGAAGGAATTATTTACCAACATTTTGGCATCAGCAAGGAATGAAAGAGAAACCGATGAAACTGTGGTCCTTTAGGTATTTTAAGACTAAAGCAGACAAATGCTATCAGGGGCGGACTAGGGCCGAATTTCGCTTTGGGAATTTCGATGTGACCGGCCCACTAAACCTATAAGAGAAACATAACAACGGGCCCTCAGATCACACATTGACCGGCCTTCAAGCCAACATAGCAGGCGACCCACGGGTACACTCCTCATGGCCAGACGGCCTCTGAAGGCGTGGCCCTATAACAATAATTTTGTTGAATAAATTTATTCACTTTACATAACTTCCAACAACAATTACAGGTATGTCAAGAGAATTTTAAGTATTAATATCCTTTGGCAAGATATTAACATGCACTTGCTACTCTCCACCCAGGTGTTAAATGGGTACCCGGTAGGATGCGACCGTCATTGTTCGTCAAACAGTTTTTGAGCGTCATGTAACGCCTGGCTGGAATGCTCCCCAGGGAGTGGAGAATGTGCACACATTGTGTGCGGGCAAGCACTGAATCCAATGACCGGGGTAATAGTATATTTGTAAAGTGCTTAGAGATAAGCGCTATATAAGAATTAAATATTATTATTATTATTATTATTAAAGGATTCAGCCGCCCCCTACCTTTATCATCGATGCCCCTGGTACATTAATATATTGTATTTTTTTAGTCACCAGAATTATCTTAAAGTACATGACTTTGTATTTCAAACTAACTGCTGCAATTTTACCAAAGCATCTTGTTTTTACTATGTACCGGTAATCCATTTTCACAACTGTACATTTTGTTTTCAATATTCGCATTTCATGTTTGTATATTTCGGTGTGTGTATAGTTAGATTCAATGGAATGTATTGTCTTCGAAGTGAATGTTTACCGCCAATTACATGGAAATATGTCTTCTTATAAGGGTTTTCTTCTATAATGGGGGCGAATGCATGCTCCTTTCATATGTTATGCTTCCTAATTTTGGAATTATGATTTAATTCTTCCATTTAAGCCATACCCATAATAAATCACAGCGAGTGTTTTGAATAGTATCTTTTGAATTCTAAATTCTTCAATTGAATTACAAATACAAAAAAGTGCAAATCTTAATATCTGACGTGTCACAATGTCAATCATCTTCTAAAACTCAGAGATTTTTTTTATTATTCTATTTTATTACGTTTTTTAGAGAGAAAAAAAGTCGTAAAGTACGTACTGTTTAATCTTATAATTACAATTGATTAGCCTAAACAGACGCACATAACAACAAATTATGTGTCGATATTATGTGCGAACAAAATGTCTCAATATCCATTTTTGATGTACGCCATTTTTTAAAATAAATCATTTGAGAAGGATAAACCTGACGAGTTCGAACCTAAATTTGTTACGTTCTAGTCTGACATGGTTAAGAAAGAAGTATTTGAAACCAGGGGAATAGACAAACTGTTTGTTTGTGAGTTACGTTAGTTTTCCATAAGTATAAATTTTGATTGGGATGAAAACGTGGGTATAGATCTGTCTTTGTCAATATTTCTTTCTCCCTCTCCATCTCCTCTGTTGTCCCCTCGCTCTCTTTTCCCCTTCTTTCTCTTTCGCTGAATCAACTATGTTCCTCTCTCCTACATTTTATTCCCGTTCTTTTCTTCTTCCATCTTTCTCTAATCTACCCTCCCCGGCTCCCTGTTACACCCACAAATGTAATAACTCCCACAAATGTAATAACGCCCACAAATGTAACAACACCCACAAATGTAACAACACCCACAAATGTAATAACACTTTACCCACAAATGTAATAATTTCACCCACAAATGTAATAACCACTTTACCCACAAATGTAATAATTTTGAATCACCCACAAATGTAATAATGACTTTACCCACAAATGTAATAAATTTGAAGTGATATTTTGAATCACCCACAAATGTAATAATGACTTTACCCACAAATGTAATAAATTTGAAGTGATATTTTGTCGAATTTGTTCAAAACTAAAACCCTGTAATAAAGCATGGGTATAGCTAACTACCACCTAGCTAACTACCCCAGGACATCTACCACCAATCAATTACCCCCCTCCCCGGACATCTATCCCCTGACATCTTACCCCATCCAACTACCCCTCCCCCTGGACAACTAACTCCCCCTCCAACTACCCCCCCGGACATCTACCCCCAAGCAAATTAAGGTAGTTGGGGGTAGTTGCCCGGGGGTAGTTGGATGGGGGTAGATGTCCGGGGGTAGTTTTCAGGGTGGGGGTAGTTGGCTGGGGGTAGTTGGAAGGGGATAGTTGGATTGGGGGGGGGGATGTCCGGGGGTATTTGACGGGGGGGGGGGGGGGTAGATGTCTGGGGGTAGTTGCCCGGGGATAGATGTCCGGGGGTACTTGACTTGGGGTAGATGTCCGGGGGGGGGTATTGTCCGGGTAGATTTCCAGGGGTAGTTAGCTGGGGGGGGGGGGGGGTTATCATTCTAGGGGGTAGTTAGCTGAGGGTAGTTGGCAGGGGGGTAGGTGTCCTAGATTCTCGATTAGAGATTATGTCTGACATTTCTTTCCTTTGAAATAACCGGGTCTGGAGGAAAGACTACGATCTATACCCATGTTATTCCACAGGAATGAGATGGTGAGGTCTTAGTTTGAAGATTTTTTTTTTTTAATAACCGAGTCTGAAGTAAAGACTACGTTCTAATTCCATGCTTTATTACCGGGTCTTAATTTGGAAGATGGAGGGGTCTTAGTTTAAAAGGTTTTTTTTGTTGTTTTGTTTTATTTTGTTTTGTTTTTTGTTTGTTTTTTAACTTTTGAAAAACCGGGTCTGGAGGAAAGACTACGCTCAATACTTATGTTCTTCCACAGGAATAAGATGATGGGGTCTTAGTTTTGAAGATTCTTAAAAAGTTTTGAAATAACCGGGTCTGGAAGAAAAACTACGCTCTAAACCCATGCTTTATTACCGGGTCTTAGTTTGGAAGATGGTGGGGTCTTAGTTTTGAAGATTTTTTAATTTTTTTGAAATAACCGGGTCTGGAGCAAAGACTGCGCGCTATACCCATGCTTTATTACAGGGTTTTAGTTTTAAATTCGACAAAATATCCCTTCAAATTTATTACATTTGTGGGCAAAGTCATTATTACATTTGTGGGTGATTCAAAATATCACTTCAAATTTATTACATTTGTGGGTAAAGTGGTTATTACATTTGTGGGTGAAATTATTACATTTGTGGGTAAAGTGTTATTACATTTGTGGGTGTTGTTACATTTGTGGGTAAAGTGTTATTACATTTGTGGGCGTTATTACATTTGTGGGTGTAACACTCCCCCCCCCCCCCCCCCCCCCCCCCCCTCTCTCTCTCTCTCTCTCTCTCTCGCTTGTTATGTCTGTCCGTCTGTCTCGCTCTCTCTCTCTCTCTCCCTCTCCTGACTCTCTCTGCATATTTGTCTCCACTGATTCAACGCTATTTTCAATCATGTCTTTGTAAAAGATCAAACAAAAATAAAAAGGCTAAGAGTTTCCTCAGTTCGTTTATCTGTATTTTTAATTTTTCATTAGAAAATGTCTGAAATATTACAATGTTCCGATCGCCGCTACAGATTTGATTTGTTCACACCAAAATCTTTTTTTTTTCGCAGATGAAAATTGACGTTAAGACACTCTATCGTATACTAGAATAATTATATACATCCTGTCTGGTTTATATACAAGCATAAGAATGATCAAACATCAATACCATACTTTGCACATGACTACATTTCGGTTGGTTTCACACAAAACATCTTTAAAATATAAATACAGCAACGATGGAAACAATCAAACTGCTTTAATCATTAAAAGAGGGAAATATGCTCTATACAAGCAAAATAAGATAGACCTAGTAGACAATTAAAACAAAGAGCACCATCTGAAAGAAGGAGATTCGAGATTAATTCATCTGTATATAGCAGACAGTAAAAGACATAGAGATAATTTATTAAAAAAACAGGACAAAGAATAAAAAAGTACAAGTGGAAGAAGGTTTAAAATAAGGTCAAGGAAGGCTTGGGATAAAAAGGAAAGTAATGGATGAAACTATATGTAACCATTTCCTAGATGTTCACTTAATTACATTAATAAAAAATAAAAAACGATTAATGCAACTATTTCACACTCACATTTTGTCCATGATTCACATAATACTATTCTAATTTAATTTTCTACGTACACGTATCAATTAACGCACTAAAGGATAAAAGGATAGATGAGGAGACAAATCTGAGAGAGAAAAGGATAGATTTCGCGTTCTCTTAATTCAGAAGACATCCTACATTCTTCATTTTTGGAAGCCATGGAAACGAGTGTGGATAGTTACTCAGTCCGGTGGCAACCCGCATGCTGTTTAGAATCAGTGGATAAACCTAAACACCTTAAAACATACTCAATAGAACTTTTTTTTTCTTCAGACTATCATCATTAAAAGTGCATGTACGTATATGTTGACACCGTTAAGCAAGTTTCCATTTTACAAAAACAATGGAGAAGAATTTTGAAGTGTGCTACAGCTCTTCAGAAAATATAGAACGAGAGCACAACAAGTGATATTCGCAAAATGGACACTGCAAACAAGGTCAGTTTTATGTACATTTTGTAGTGAAGATTTTGAACCGTGAATGAAATAAGCTCCAGGCAGAAACATATAATTGATTACTGAAATCGTTGACTGGGCAGTCATGACGGACATGATTTATATCTACAGCTTTACATGTGCTAAGAATGATACATGTAAGTTAAAACAAGCCAACACTAGTATGATGACAGCGAATGCTAAACCCACCGTAGTTTTCTAATTTTAAAACTATAGCTTTCTAGGAAATGTTGAGTGATGAAACATCTCGCTTAACTATGTGAGTGTCAGACAAACGTGACGAGGAATGGGGACGGCTCCCCCTACTACAAAAACAGCAATAAGCTCTACAAGTTCTGTTTAAAAAGAACCGATACCTTACAAAACATTGGCTTAATGCATATAGGCCTTCTCTTTTCATGTTAATTAATGAATACATATTAACAATGATATAATGACATCAATAAATTAGCTGAATACCTGAAGAATAAATCATTGTCCATTAGGTAAGAGAGTCAGAGAAGAGAATACAAATATATTTTAGTGTTAAATAATTGGAATAAAAAATATGCGTATTCGTCGGTGCGACATCTGTTTGGCAATGTTAATGTCCCAATGAATTAGGCACTTGATATTCTATCAAACATGATCAATATTTTTCCATTATGAGCAAAAGTTTTGAAACTTGCACAATTTTATTCTTTGAATTTAGAGGAAAGACGACTACGTTTTGCCTTGTGTGCAACAATAATGCATACATCCTGATTTCATTGAGGATAAAATTTAGCAATTTTCAGACGTTCATGACTGAGACTTTATGTACATTATGTCGACTACATCTACATACAAGCCAAGATAATTCCCGAAGCGTTGACATTTAGGAATAAGGCAATATGGCATCCAGAAACGCCATTGGTCGCGTGTAATTAAAAAAAAAGCAATGTACAAGCTTTTTGATTTTGTTTGTATCATTCTGATCTGCCCTAAAGTAGAGAAGAGTTCAAGGTAATTTTGTATACAATTTAATTAAGCAACAACATTTTATTCAACTACATATTTTTTTTAAATCACAAACAGCAATGCAAATGTAGAGACAAAAACTTGCACAGAACTACACATTTTTAGAAGAAAAAAAAATGAGAACGGTTTTGTTTCTTCTTCAAATTCTATGAAAACATCCGTAAGTCATCGATTGTTGACGATATCGAAGGTGGCCGACATGTAAAGTAGCTCAGTAGGCTAAACACTATCCTTAAATTGAACTATTGAACATAGGTCAATCATGAAAAAGAAAGATGACCTGACGACTGCTTCGGATAAAATAGGTTCTTGGTTCAAAGCCCCGCTCAGATGAAGTACTCTTGTTTGTCTCGAGGGGGTGAATCATCTGATGATTGTAGGGTAACATATGGTTCTGCAAGCCCACCGGCGGCAGCACCGCTACTACCTTGACTGTTTCTATTAGGCGCTGCTTGGTTGATACCGCTATAGCTGCTATGCATAGCCAGCTCATTATCATTGGCACCAAGCGGTCTGTTGCTGCCATATTCCTTGCCTGTGTTTCCCCAATTCCTATCCAGGTTGGATCCGTAGCCTTCATTGTAGGTATCTGCATTCTGAGACATGTTGTTGGGCTGACCGTAGCCATCCGATTTCCTGTACGCGTCAGGTTTTCCATAACCCCCGCCGTTGTTGATGTTCGCAGAGACGTAGGGATCAACAGGAACATTGGCTTCGTAGGACACTTGGCTTTGGAAGGTGTCCCGCTGGTTGTACGATTCTTGAGCTTCATTATCAAAGGTTTCCATGTAAGCTGCCTTCAGATTGGGAATTTCATCGATGGTTTCAGCTGGTCCTTTGTAGTCTTGACCACCGCCACCATTGTAAGTAGACCCTACCAAACCACTCCCGAGGACACTTCCACCATAGTTGCTGTCGGTGTAGTTGCTGCCACCATAGTTGCTACCAGCGTAGTTGCTTGCAGAATATCCCCCGTTGAGGTTGGCAAGTTTCAGCTCGTGCATGTTGAGGTCTTCACGGCTAGACTTGAGGGCGTCGTTCCTGTAAGCTCCGTTCTTGACCGTCGAACCTGACGTAGTTGACAGGACAGCACCGTTGGACATTCCTGATGCACCAAGGTTACGGACTGAGGCACGGCTACCTCGCAGTGACGCCCTGGTGCCGGCTAGGGATTTCTTGCTACCACGGAGACTAGCTGTACGCTGGAGGTATGTCCCAGTGCGTTTATCAACGTAGCCATCCTTGAAGCGATCGCGCAGTTTGGCGTAGTTTGCAGAGAAGTTGAGCACGTAGTGGACCTGAAATTGAAATAAAGAAACAATCATGAAATCATGGATAAAACTTAAACCAACAGTGAAAGAAATTTATAATAATAATACTCAGTTTTTATATAGCGCTTATTACAATCACTAAGCGCTTCCAAACTTGAGCTTATTATTTTATAATCGGCTCAATACTGGAATCGAAATAATATTGTTTGTGGAGAATCAATCTTACGGATGAAGAGACAAGAACTCTTCATGTGTCAAGCTGCAGATGTGTAGAAAGGGTCCTGCAACATTTTGATACCACTTTTACTCCGTTTCACAATCTTTACGAGAATCTTCTTTACTTTCAGAACTGCGTTTCCTACATGAAATCTACGTCATATTAATTTTCTTGTCACTCTGAAAATATCCCTGATAAGACTTCTAGGATGATAACAATGAAGAGAATGTTTTCCAAAGGGGGATTCTAGAATACTTGTTACCATAAGAATAACAAAAGAAATATTTTGAGAAAGGAAACCAACCAGTGAGATAACGACGATGATTGCTGCAGCAAGAGTGACGCCATAGAAGATGAGGACATCCTGTAGAAAGAAGAAAAGTGTTTGAACAATTAGTTATGATACTAATAATTCAACGATGTCATTGCAGTATTACGGTTGACACGAAAAAACAAGTTTCGTGCTGTGGAGGCACGTAAAGCTTAAAGATACAACTAATTAACTTGATGACAGCATGTGTCTGACTCCTAACGCTCAAGAAGATGTGTAAAATGTATATAATTTATTAAAATATTTGTATTAATATTGTCGACTGAGTGCTGACAAAAGGATTCCAGCTTAAGTTCTGCATATTCCTGGTAAGCATCTGGTAAATCAAACGTTACCCTTTAGATGTGATTGAGAAGAGCTACAGAGTACAAACAGATAACCTTCATAATCGCTAGAATATTAAGTATCACACAAATCGGAAAACTTTTTTTGTTTCCTTGTTTTTTAAATTGGACTTTTGTTAGTTTGAGTTCGGTATCCCAAAATAATTTAACACTCCAAAATGGCAGCCACAAGACTCACACTGTCACACATTTTGTCCAGATCTTCATCACACATGAAATAGTCCTCTTCACCCTCAGCCGGTAGTCTAGGATCGGCCCAATCCAAGGCATACTTGTTGTAGTCAATAATACCTGGTTAAAAGAAAACAAGATTTAAACAAAGACATTATGAGTCAGAAAATATAGGATTAAAATGATGACCGATTGAAAGCATTCGATAATTTGTTCTATTGCGGTAAAGTCTATTTTGTTTTTATTTAAGCAAATTATAGGACCCATGTCCTTTGTTTCTCTATATCATTTTCCAGTATTTATTATTTTGTCATTGTTAGACATACATCGTTTTTGTTTCGCTTTTTCATGTCATCAACTACACTATATTTCACTTCAATTTATTTGTTATTCTTTTTGGGTGTCTTTTAGTGAACCATGTTTCGTTGAAGTACAACTTACTCGTCTTTAGTACACCCAACTGATACCACATCCTTACCCCCTTTTCATTCTTTAGGTTATATCACTATTATAACCCCATCTTTGACATTTCGTCTCCTCTCCCTTCACATGAATGATTACAGTCATGCCCATACACTCACCCCATTGCCTCAGATCGAGACACTCGTAGTAATACCGACTCAACTGATCGCTGTCCCTGGTCGATCTACAAATACCGGCTGCTTGTATGCTAAAGAAGAACGTTGGGATCAGCGTAATCAGCAGTATGATCAGCCAGATGAGAAGTAGAACGTAAGACACTGTCATCACCTAAAGGTCAAATGATTACAGGATAAATAAAGAGAAAGATTAACGTATTTGTAAAATGATGACCTTCTAAGCTAATTAGATGTCACTTCCGTTTAAAATATGTCTACAAATTAATGAATTCACAGCATTCATTAGGGCTTGTATTTCTGAAGAGAAAAAAACCGGAGGCCCCCTCTCTCTCTCACCTCCCGTTTTAAAATAGATGTGTCAAGTGGATACACTGAAGGGTGGTAACATTCCTTAAGTTAATTTGTCTGATAAATTTTCTAAACAAAACATAACTTTCATAATTCTAATATTCTTGTATTGATGTAATTTTAGAGCGGATTGAAAAACGATTTTGTGCAATAATAATAAAAGGGAATATGAGTTTTTTTTAGAAGGGCTGGTCAGTACTTTGACTTGTTGGCAGGTTATTGTGTGTATCATTGGCATAGTGGCAGCGGTGGGATATGATCCTTAATGATCTGCCGCCACGCCAATTAAGCAGTACAATTTGTGTTTCCAGTCGCCAAAAATATGAAAATGAATCTCGCTGCTAAAGGAAGACTGACTACAACAAATATATAAGGGACACCTCCAAGTCCAATTCTATTTTTGCAGTTCATGTCTCATTCTTTATAGCAACCTTTATATTGAATTATAGCAAAAGTCAAACAAATGTATGAATATCTTACCACGGCGGTTTGACATCGTCCCTTGGCACGTGTCCGGAAGCGACAAATGAACTCCTTCCGTGTCGCACCTGTGCCTAGATAAGCCATAGCGAGGAAGAGCACACTGAGGATTACCATGACGGCAGTCCCGATGGCTACACCGATCTTCACATAGAGCAACCTGGAATAAGAGAGGGTTTATACAGGGTTAAAGCCTCTCTAGAGAAGCCCAACAAATTTGATGGCAGGAATTCATTTTAATTGTATAATGACGGTGAACAAGGATGTCATTTAAAACTGACTTCTGCAAAGATTTTCAGAATAAATGTTGGAGACGAATATTAATGAAATACTACAAAATTGAGGTTTTCTGCGTACCCAATATAATTTTATATTTATATTAATGTATTTATCGATATATTTGTAATGATTTTGCTGGAATTGACATAAACGAATATACATAATTTTATAAGAAAGAGTTCATCATTTAAATGTTGTCAATTATTTAAATTGTTTAAGAAGCTTACCAATCTGAGAGTGTTTCCTTGAGTGTGTTGTTCCATAGAAAGACCTGAACCGTCTCATCGGAAGCCAGAACCACGCCCACGCAGAAACCAGCCACGCCCAGGAGGAACATAACGGTACATGTGAGGTTCGGTATGGGACACCGGAGACAGCATGTCTTGCACGGCCCGGGAACTATTAACAAAAGAAGGGTTTGTAGATGGTTAAAATTATATTCAGTACTGATAGACCACGCCCAATAGGAAAATGATGGTACACGTAAGGTTTGGTATGGGACATTGTAGACAACATGTCTATCAACAAAAGAAGGACTTGTAGATGGTTAAAATTATATTCAGGACTGATAGACCACGCCCACACATAAAACAGTACCAGATGCATAGAAGGAACATACATGTTTGGCAGGTGATGTTTCGTTTAGGACATCATGGACCCAGCCATCCAGGAAATGTAAGGACAGTGATATGAAGGAAGATAGTTAGGATCATTTTGAGTTTTTACCGACACTGTCAGAATGATAGGCACGCAGGTTATATCGAAGAAACAAATCTAGCTGTGTTCAAAGCACTACTGTCAAAATATGAAAAATACTCAACGTGATCTGACACTCGCATCCCGATTAGAAATACAAGATAAACTACAAAACCCAGACAAACACGTACTTCTGTCATGACGTTTCAACTTGCATTGTATAAAATATCATTCTATGAAAAGATATGTTATGACATTCAGTCGATGCTATTTTGACTACCGTATATACATGTAGGTCGTTTATCAAAAGGCATTTGTTTCATTGTGTTAATGTCACCATTGCCGTTTATATCCGTATCATTTCATCGTGCCTGTCATTGTGCATTAATGTTCCATGTTAGCCCCGTACCTCCACTGGATGGAAGAACTTAATTTAATTTAATTTACATAACTATCTTGATTTAAAGCCCAAGTCCATTTAAAAAATAACTTACTTTCAATAGAACCAAAAAAATCAGACGAACCAATCAGAAAAGTTTAAGCAAAATCGGATAACTAATAAGAAAGTTATGAATTTTTAATGACATGAAAAACTTTGAAAATCACTACACAAATTGGCAACTCACTCATGAGTCTGTGACGTATGGTCTTCACTATCCACTAATTATTCTCTTTATATTGATAATATAAATTTCCTATTTTCAACCTAAGAATCTCATTTCTTCACATCAGTATCCAAGGTAGATTGTTAGTAATATGTTTTTGTGTGGATTCACAAATAAAGAGTAATTTTTTTCCAGTTAAATCATGAAAAAATTAATTTTGATAAACTATTTATATAAAAATCAATAATTATGAAATACAATATTCAGAAAATAGTATCAATTCTTCAAAAGTCTTTGGGAAATTTCATGCACGCAATATGATACAAATCATACAACCTGGGCAAAGGCATGGAAATCAAGTTTTGGGGGATAAGAAGGGAAATTAATGGGATTAAACTATATAAAGCAATTGATAAGTTGTGAGGACATGACGTCACAAACTGATAACCATCTTGGCAATTTGTGTTATGATTCTCATTGTTCCATGGTTTTAATACTTTTTCAAAAATTCATAACTTTCTTATTAGTTATCCGATTTTGCTCAAACTTTTTCGATTGGTTTGTCTGATTTTTTTGCTTTTATTGAAATTAAGTGATTTTTGGAGTGGACTTGTCCTTTATGGAGGCACGAGCGAACGAACCTCCACTGGACCGTCTGGACGGTTACCAAATAAACGGAAGTATCTGAATTCATCTCAAAATATATATTAATCAGTCTAGACATTCAGAGAAACGAAAATGTCATAGAAAGTTAGAATTGTACTAAAAATTTAACATTTAATGACTTTTAACATGACCGAAAAGAGTTTCGAAAAATTAACCTCAGGCAATTTCAATAGCTTTATCCATCAATTTATATAATATGCGAACATTGCAATGGCATAAGAAAGAACCAGACTAAGATTTCCTAAAGATAACAGAAGAGGGTACAAAAATGGCCCTTGAGTTTATTTCTCGAAAGTCCTTGCGACCGTCTACTTCACTAAATACTAAACTGGGCGTAATAATGTATGTTATGGTGCTAATTTGTATTGAAAATAAATCAAAAACAACGTCACCGGTTGTTGACCAACCACTTTGTGACTCATCTGATTTATACACAATCAACAAAAGAAGGTAAACAAATTAGCTTTGATATGGTTGGTCCTTCACGGCCATTGTTGAACACAATTGAAACTCATATGACGCAGCATACATGTTCATGGAAGCAGTAAGCGAAACTTTGTATGAAAGTGATACCAAAATATTTTGGTTAAAACAAATATTGATAAACTGACTCGCGTGACTGGGAAGTTAAGTTTCTATATAGGGAAGAATGCGAACGATTGTTTTATAAAACAAGATACTAGTATAAAAACAAGATACTAGTATCTAATAGTTTCTCATTTATTGTTTACAAATCGTTGATGTTTTTTTTTCTTCTAAAGCCTTACCCATATCATATTACAAAACAATCAAAGTCTCTTAGACATTTTATGGCACTCTAAAATATTGTGCTGTATTATCTGCAACGTTTTCAACTGTAATATATTTTCGCCCGTCATCCAGAATCTATATACATTTGTATAATGTGTAAAGAAGCATGTACATGGTCAATGTTCAGGAGAGGGCACATTGTTATACAATTGATCAGAGTCATTGATTAGGAGAGTTTGATCATGGACCTTTGTGTTAGGTTAGGTCCAGGGTTTGAGTTGGTTAGAGTTGGGCACAATATGGCGAATACTGGACAAGCACAAAACAAAAGAATATACGCCATCTTGATACCAAGTGAAACCAAGTTGGCCAACTACTGTAGGTACTGCAATTGACGCATTTAAAACATAAATTCCATAAATCGCCCATCCTTACACCCCTTACCCAAAATTAATATCAGTTATTAATACTTCAACATTTTTAGTTTACCAGAAGTTATTGACATTAATTTTTTGTTTGCGATTTCTAATGAAATATAACGAATTGAATGTGAACGATACTAATTGATGTAAAAACAATGTGCTTCCCTTTAAAAGTGATCTACATAATTATAATTCAGTTGTTTGATTTAAATTAATCTGGTTTAGAACTGTCATCGAATCCATCGATACACATTGGCGTCTATATCCCTGCGACTATGATTAGCACGATGAAAGCTATTTACACAAACGTAATCTATCAACTTACACACCGACGCTTAATTAAGGTTGTTTCTCATCATTTACAGATGCCTAAGCCTTATTTCAGGAAATGCAATAAGCACAAAGGTGCAGACTATAATAAACTCAACTATTTGTGTTCGGGTATTTATCTGAAGAAGCAGGAAGGCTGGTCTCAAATTTGGTTTCGCCTACTGAGAGGGAAACTGCCAAAGCTCGCGTTGAATTTAATATCTTACAGAATTATGTTTCCTTTGTTCGAATGTGGCCAAAAAGAGAAAAAGAATAAAAATTGATTAAACCGAGAGTACACGTTACTGATAACTGTGCGTGCACTGAAAAAATGCATATATTAAACGTGTGTCTGATTTGATAAGAGGTATTTAGTTTAGAACACGGTTAATATATTTTATTTCTCGAAATAAAAAAACTACATTATGACGTCATAATATTTGAGGGATTTGTTTAGAATCATGTTTAGTTAAACATGACAGAATATCTTATTTAGTTAAGTGGAAATAGAGTATTTATCCTAAATGTAAATTTCTTTATATACACATAAAATTAAAAAGTATTATTCTGAGGTCTAGATGCTCGTGGAGTGCTTTAACAATATCATGCCGCCCCTTCTCCCTCTATTGACACTAAGCAAACGCATTTTATAATATTTTTATTGATACTATATCAGAAATTAGTCCATTATTATCTCGGTGAGTAAAATGCACGAGCTTATAAGGAGAAATGCATTTCGTTGGGTGGGGGGGGGGGGGGGGGGCATTGTGAGGGTTGCTTTGCGATTGCACTTGTAATCGAAAAAGTAAGATGCACAAGTTCAGATTGTTAAATCTCCAACAATCTTTCTCAGTCATTCACACACAAGATCAGTAGAAATACACGGTAGGAAGTTGAAACAGAGGACACATTGCATACGGGCAGGGGCGTACGCAGGATTTTTTCAAGGGAGGGGTTTTAAAATATTTTGCTCCCGAAAATTTGAAAATCGCGCCGGCCGAAAAGTCGCTCAGTGGGGGGGGGGGGGGGGGGGGGGGGGGGGGGGGGGGGGGGGGGTAAGCGGACACTTTTTTTTTTTTTGGTCTCAAAATTTCAAAATTTGACATTTTTTTTCGTTGGGGGGGGGGGGGGTAAGGTCACTTTATTTAGGTTAGCCGTGGGTATAATTTTTTTTTTTTTTTTATAATAAAAGAAAAAAAAAAAAAAAAAAGCCAAAGGGGGGGGGGGGTTTCGGTTTTTTTAGGGGGGGTTTACATATATTAAAATACCAAAGGGGGGGGTTTGAACCCCCAAACCCCCCCCCCCTGCGTACGCCCCTGCATACGGGCAAGAATACGACGACCGGAGAAAATAACGAATCGCTTGTGGGCCTGCGCATTACAATAAAATCGATACATTAAATTTCGATTCTAATATAATTTTCATCTAGGGTCTATAATATAAAAGCCAAAGGGTATAATATGCAGGGTGTAATATTATGACGTGCCTCACAATACAGCTGATAAATCCACGTCCTTATCATTTATCATAATTATCAGCATCTTGAATTCTTGCAATGTCTTACAAACACAAACATTCATTTTGTTAATAGCATGATAACATCCATAAACAATTTACAGGACATAGTTGACGTTGTTTTCTTCCATAAATACATGTTGTTCAGAAAATAGAAATAAAGACAATTAGGAAAGCGGCGTCTGGTCGTGATAAAAATTGTCTAAGAGGATTATATAGCAGGATAGAAAGAAGTATACGCCTGTGATACTCCTGGAACAAATTATCTCTATACCGACACATAGAGGAGAGAAGGCACAAAACGTGTGAATAAATAACTGATCCTAATCCCAATTTCGGAAATTCGGATGCAAATACACGGTGTAAAAATCTTATTTTTAGTTCATCATATTTTCGAAGAAAACATCGTGATCATCTCTTATATATCCGGATACTGAAAGTCTTCATTTGGAAAAAAAGATTGTCATCTCCCCTTCTCGCCGCGGGCTACGCAGACACATCTTCCTACGAATATTATCTACTTTCAATTTCGATGATAATTTAAGGAGCGATCTGCCAAAGAGCATTCAATAAAGACAAATCACCATGGAAACGTCAAAACTTACACTGAAATTTGAGCGATAATCGGTAGCATGCTTTATGGTTCTATATGCAGTTCCACACCTATGTTTATATTACTTTTTGCATCGCGAAAATCATTGAAACATCTTGACAGCCCGCGAAGGCGAGATGGTAAAGAAAGAGTTTGACGGAAATACAATGGTTATGTTTCTTTATATAGTATCGACTAGATTATCATTGATTTTGTTTTAGGCTTCCCCATTATAGTCGAACGACCCCCAAACAGTCTAAGCTTTACTTTAATGAATTGTTAGGTACGTGTCATACAACCCTTGTGTCTTATAGCTATTGTTATAGTACAACCTCACATTTACATGTTAATGTATTATCAGTTTTCTAAGCGTCACTAGATGATAGTCCTAAGACATTTTGCAATGGCTAATTAAATGTCTTATTTCAGTGTTATTAGTCCATCATATTATGGCAAACTGTGGTATGTAATCGAAATGACATTCGCATCAGTTTAAAATATAATTGCATGTGAGGACAGGTTTAGTGTAATTTATATCAATTCGATTGTATTCGTTATTTCCGTTCCTACTGCATGATGAGATAACGCAATACGTCACAATGCATAAAATTGTGTGCTGCCTTGCGTACAAACGTACCACTACAATCATCGACTCAATGTCATGGGCAAGCAGTAATCTTGGTAATAAAACTTCCCAGAAAAATCTTGAGTCGAGACAAAGCACTAGAGGTCAAGGGGTCATATTTACGATTTGAATTGCGACCTTTTGAGAAAGCATGCTGGGATCAAAATGCATCCTTTCAGGTCATTGTACGTAGTCATAATACCCCGCTGTTTCTCTCCACAATCATCATGCTACACACAATACAATGGTCGATCTCAATATGACGAATCACTTCTCAACAACAGAACAAAACGAAACGAAACAAATGTAGAGTCTAGAGAGGGGCAAACACAACTAGCATATTCGTTATTGTGCATGTATACATAGATCCAGTTGGGTTTAATAATTATGATCGTAATTCGGGGGAAATTGTCTGTTTACATCTCCCTGGTGTTACATGTACAAGGCCTATTAATGGACAAACGTGTTCCAATGCAATTCACGAAATGAATTCCATACCAGGCATTTTCAAGTATACGTGAACATGTATATACTTAGTATGCGAGAGTGCTATCATTATTTACATTATTTGTCCAAACATAATAATGGTTATGGTATACGTTTGTATAAAACAATGTTCTAAGGGAAAAGGATATTGCCAAAGTGCACTTGTCATAAACTGCGGTGGAGATACGTAACCTTTCATTTTGTTTTTGACCTTATTGATATAAATGGTTATATGGAAACACATGCATATGCCACATATTCATATTGTACGTTTAATGTGTTCGTTCGGTTACACTCAATCATACAGACGTGTGGGGGCACTCCTGTAATAATGCCTGACATTTATTTTCAGTTAATGATTAATTCGTCTGCATGTACAAACATTCATACCTCACATCCTACAGAACTGTAGTACTCTTCAAAAGAGGCAAAGGTCATTACTACCGCTGACAGTATGTTCAAATTATTTTGGTAATACTCTGGTTACAAAAATGTCGATCGTTAGAGAATCAAAGAGTAGGGGTTCGCATATATCATACTAGAATATTAAACATGAGCGAGAAATTATTGCCACATTGAAAACATTTTCTGATACTAAAACAACAAAGAGATAAAAGAATCGCATCATTTTACAGAGCTATACCCACGAAATCATACTCCTGCATTCAAAGGGTGCAATGAACATATTGCATACAACCAGGATAACATGCAAGTGATGGAACTCCTTTCCGTTTAAATACCCAATCAATAACTTTGATTCATAGTTTGTTTTCTTCTAAAAATAATTATAGACTTTTCTCAGACATCCTGCCTTAATCTTGTACATCAAGTGGGTTGTACACTGTTATAAGGGGGAATTTTATGCGACACTGACGCTGTGCCAAAATGTTATTTTCAGATTTTTGTTCTCACTATATTACTTTTAACCAAATAATCACAGAAATTCACATTATCTTGATCATCTCATCCGCATAGAGCCCGACTGTCTCCAACAGAAAATAACCTCCAAGGCCAAAATACATCGTCTATAATATAGGCTCTCGAGAAAACTGTATTTCCCGCCGTTGTTCAAACATTTGGCACTTTTCATCCAGTCATACTTTCCGCAAGTCTTGATAGCATCAGGCTTGGACTAATTCAATGTTTATTTCGATGATTCCCTTATGATGTACAGCCAGGAAGGGGGACAACCCTAGCCAACCCACTATTAGTCTATAGATGTTATCCTACATGTATGGAGAAAAGCCAAAATATAAATTTTTCTCTCACAGCACAATGAGGCCTCTATAATCATACCACGCACTATCACGGCATAGGACAAAATAGTGTGGCAAAAACCAAATAAAAAAACACCAAGAACTAAATAAATATCATAACTATTAAAAAGGAGAAACATGATAAAATACAGAGTTTATCTTTGATCCCTAATATCTGGACTTAATATAATCGGCGAAGTCCCTTTAATTAAAATAAAGGCCTGCCTCCTCTCCCTTAATCAGGGGGGTTGCTACAAATCTCTAATTATATCGTCAATTTTCAGTACTTATTTTCACTCGGTCGCTTTACTCCCTCACAAAATACAGCATAATATCACAATATACCTAATTTACCCCATACTCGAACCCCCCCAAAGAAGCTATCCCAGTAACCCCTCCCCCCCCCCCCCCTACACTAACAATAACATCATTGCTCCGTCGCTGCTCATTATCACAAATCTAGGTGTGCTACAATAAAATGCAGAGGGAAAAAAAACAATTAACAATCCTATCGTATAGAGAGCTGTACCATTTACAATCTTTAATCTTCTCTTTCAATGTGCTAATAATTTCTTTCTCTTTAAAATAATTCTTTCATTTATGGTTTTAGTGTAACATTTCTAAAAATGTTTATGCTAGCTTATCCCAGTTGTTATTTATATATTGTATTACTTCTACGAGTGTGTTTTAGTAATAAACCATTTTCTTCAATTATTTAGATAATGGAAACATTTACTATACGAAATTAAATACCAAACACAGCAGGGAGTAGATACAGAGGCTATACGTCACAAAGAGTGTTCCAAATCAGGCTGAACATCATTATACAATTACTGTTAACATGATTATTTGGATCACGATGTTAGCGGTTGATTCTACACGGGAAGTGGCCCGATTTACTGACAACCTTCAAATTATCAGACGTCACAAAACCCCCGGTACTTTCGAGGATTCTCAGATGTCAGGTCACATAGATGAGTTTTTCATGTCAATAAATCTTCAGATATCAAGACTTCTGTTCCAATAATTCATCTGGCTGGATTACGAAACATGAACTTCACCTTAATCAGAGTCAGGTGCGGATCCAGTAAGATTGGCATTCTAAGGAAGAGTTGTGAGCTTTTGACCTAAAAAACTTCAGAGTTTAGTCCTTTGTGATACTGTATAGTAAGCCTCTGTGATGTCTATTATGTGGGGCCAATATTCAATATAATACTGGATCATATTCTGCAAAGCATGTTCATCATAAAAATGTACAAAACTGTTGCATCATTTTTAATTTATTGCCTTCACACGTTAACGAAATTTCAATGGACATTTCGTGTTTGATGTCTAATGATTATTATGATCCCTATTATCTTATGTCTAATTTAGTATTTAGGCATTTTTATACCAAACTGTTGGAGGTACCGAGCAATATGTTTCGACCAATTACTGATCATTCTGTACTCGAAAATTTCAAAAATTGAACAAAATATCACTTAATTTGGCATGAGATACATGATAATGCTAGTGGTCTCATTAAGTACAAACCTGTTAATTATTTCTCGAACATTTGAATTGATATGAAGGGGTTGTTTCTGTATTGAATTCAAACTTTTTTTTATTTTTTTTTTTAAACTTCGATTTTGATTTCTCCTTTTCAAATGTGAACGTATCTTTTAATATTTCAGTTTATCGAAACTCTTAAATCAAAATTGTTACACGAGAACTTTAAACCTACAATTGTAGCTGTTTCGACAAAAAGAGGGGGTGAGGATAGAGAGAGAGAGAGAAAGAGAGAGGGGGAGAGAGAGAGAGAGAGAGAGAGAGAGAGAGAGAGAAAGAGAGATGATGTTGTTTGTTGTCTAGATAGGGGCCTACATGTACATCTTTTCCCTTCAGGCACTATTGTCAACTTGAATTAAAGGAAATCCAAGTGTTAATTAATATCTTCCTCATGCTCTTAAAGACTTAATTGCGCAATTTAACACACTTGAAAGGAATATTTAAAGAGATAGGTTTTTAACTTCTGTTAGCCAATCTGAGACTTTTGATTAACCCCTGTCTTCTCGAAACCAAGGGGATATTGTTGGTTACTATAAGAACTAAGTAGGTCAGGGTGCAAAGGATTAAACAAACTATGTTCATTAGGTGATGGGTTTACAACTAGTGCGGCCGGACACAGGGGCGGCAGGGGGCGATTCCCTTTTATTTGCCAAACAAGCAGCCCATTAATGACACTTTCTTCTTCCTTTTTTCGCTTGTCAGAGATTTGGCAAACAAACATTGCCTCCGAGACAGCTTTTTTCCTTCTTGCTGTTGGTTTTGTCTGTTTGTTCGCTCTGTTTGTCAGAGGTTTTGAGACATTGTGTTCCTTCTATTCTTGCCGCCCCTGGGCGGACAAGTTTAATTTAATTGTAAAAAATTATTGTGAGGTACTTTTCCTAGGATGAGCCAGAGTATTTCTCAATAATTACATCACTCGTCTTCACCCATGTCCAACGGGTTAATGGCTTCTTCCCCTCCTCAATGAATGAAGTTATAAAGGTGTTGACTTCGGTGTTGACCATGGGCTTGGTATATAGAGTGTCCCAGCAAAATACATCAGGGGCATTACCCGCTTGCTGGAGGAAGAATCATACGCATGTTTTCATGACAAGTCAGTTCAGATCATATTTTTGTTCTATGAACGCATTTCGGGGTTAAATGGACGGAACTGATTTATTAAACGACCTTTATAACCATCCACTGATTGCATAGTAAATTATTAGGATACACCCTTGTGTTCCGTTGGAAGACCTTCTGAATTCAGATCATATTTTTGTTCTATGAAAGCATTTAGGGGTTCAGTGGACGGAACTGATTTATTAAAGGACCTTATCATAATCATAACCATCCACTGATTACATAATAAATTATTAGGATACACCCTTTTGTTCCGTTGGAAGACCTTCTGAATTATTTCAGCTAATAAGAATAATCAAAGCTTACACAGATCCGACAAGGTGGGGTTATTAGATCATAATCTATACTTAATGTTTTGCAGACTACTACAAATACAGCTCGCGTTCTTTTAATGCTTCCCGTTTGTTAACAAATCACGATTGTTTACAAATTAGACCCAGATGGTGAAATAAACAAACAGTATGACTGGCAATATTGGTGAAATATGAAGGGGTTTTTATACTCCTTAGATGTAATTATGATAAATATTCACCCTTCCCTTGTCCTTTACTTTTGTGATTTTTTATTTGGTGATTGCTGTAGGTGCTTTCCATAAGAGAGAACATTTAAACTCAGTATTGGTTTTATAGAAAAATTAACTTCTGCGTAAATAATAATAATACATGTCACCAACAGGTTCGGGTGCACTTTATCAAGACTAACGGGTGATCATCAGCTCAGGATTTTCAATCAGCGAGTAATGATTCCACTCTGATTCACACATTCAGGATTATCTTGTGAAACGTTTCTAAAAAGCTCAAGCACTTCCGTTCAAATATTACTTGGCTAAAGTTCCTCGCATGTTATTTGATCTTAACTTATTTTGCTTCTTTGTATACATTACATGTATCTGTATAATTATGTACATGTAGCTGTTCATATTATTGTTGTGTCTTTGTGTTTTTTGTGGCAGCACCAATAAGACTCTTGCCTTTTGTGAGCTGTCTTCTCATTCATGCATTTTCATTTCGTAATTATTTTGTTCTATAAATTTTGAATTTAAATTTGTGATCTTGAATAATTATATTCTTATATTCCTATGAGTGGTACAATTTGCATCTTTTGTTTTCACATTATTAGCCGTGTAACGAAAATGAAAAATTTGAAGTAGAATCGTGTTTTCACGTCTGTACAATATTATCAAAGACAGGGGCGTATCCAGCACAGAGCAAAGGCGTTGCCCCTTCGTCCACTCCCTTGGCTTGAAGGCACAGGTGACATAGTCATTCTGTCTTACAGCACGGTGGCTTACCTCACCTCTCCGTCTGGGGATGATTACTCCATAAGACGTCGCCCCCCCCCCCCATTTTCCATTAACCAATATCTGGATACGCCACTTAGAGGGGGGGGGGGCATATTTTTTAAGTTTTCTCGAGATACAATGACTTTGATTTTAAGGTCAAAAGTATGACGAAGAACATTTTTATGTTATCATCGCATGGTTTATGATTGTTTCTCAGGTCGTTTCTTGCTCTCACCTATATTCCTTTCTACATTTAATCTGGGATTTAGGTTAAATTCAAATGTAAAGCTTTGTTGGTTTATCGACATTTGTGACCTACTTATTGCTTGGTGTTTTTTAAACAGTCTGCACGTGCAACATTGATATCCGCATAATATGCATTTGACTCGAAATGTGTCCTGCATAATAATGAACTTGCCTCTTATATATAATAAGATTATGCGAATAGGGACAAACAATGACATATCCATCAAATATGATATTGCAATTACATGTCTTTTAAACGAAAATTATTACAAACCATAACTTTGCAACAAAAAACCCAAGTTAAAATCAAAATATATTCCTTAAAACGGTGCAAGCAGAACTTCCCAATCTACAAGTTACAATATGGCTCTATATGATTATATCCAACATTCCTACACAACCTACATTAATTCTATTTATGGACTATCATGACATGTTTGATTTATTTTCCTCCGCAAAATATGATTTACTAGCTCAATGCACATATTTCAGTGCTCCAGAAATTTCAAAATATTATAATGTGAATTGGGATACAAGATACAACAATCCGTTAACCACGCAAAGAGACATAAGGTAATAAATATACGGATTATCGAATGCACCTGTATATTGCCTGATGCCGTATATGCGTGTGTGGCTATATTGCGTTTGATTAATAATATGTTAATGATGTGCAATCATGTTACGAGTTAGGTTGGAGGTTGTTTTTATGTAATTCACAATGACGAGATAATTATATTCACTCCGAAGTATAATACAAATAACAAACACAATGTTACAACATTTGAGAAGAAAGAAAGACAAGCTACACTTACTTGAGTAGGGTTCCTCATAGTAGACCGATTCGGCAAAAGAAAATCCAGCGATCGACATACTGGTATAGTCGTATTCCGGCTTCGCCACCTTGATGAAAAATTGTTAAAAATGATTCGCTCGCCCACGGAATGACGATAAATAATATTGTCTTACGATGATTCTAATACTGAAATCAGTTGTTTTTTAGTTAGTAGTAAATCAAGTGCAGTTGTTCACTTCCCTGCCCTGTCGAGAATCGTTTAGGAAGATATATTTCAAATTGATACAAATGGCAGACGATTCCTCATCATCATCGGCGTAAGAGGAAGCTCCTCACGATCTCATCCAGGAAATCCTCCTCCGAGTGGGTCAGGAGAAGAGAGCCGATTTCGTCAAACCACTTGGCATATCTCTCTTTTTCCCCACCCTCCCAGCATCAATGCAATTCCAGTGGATATAATAGTGTACGTATATACCTCCATGCAAGGTATATTACCTACCCTGCCTCACTAGCTCAGCTCTCAGACGAATTAGAATTTTTACAATACAATCAATTCACACTATACAGCTTCGCTACTCCCGATGCATGTTGGGAAGACCCTATGGCACGGCTCAACGGTCACAAACCGAACACGAAGTAACAAAAGAACGCAGAGAGCTAGCTCGGGTGTTTATTATGCAAATCTCTTGTCAATAATAAATAGCTCGTCTGACTAATACAGCTATTCTTTGCTCTTCGTCTGATTCAACAATCAAGTGGATGAACGTTGCCGATTTGATCATTAGTAAGGGTTTCCGCCATCCATTCAGCGGCCGTTTATTCCTGTAAAATCAACAACAAAAAAGTGCATACATAATAACAACATTAAAGGTAAAGACCAGTAATGGTCATGCGATTGCATTGTGAAAGAAACGTTGTGGAATCGATCAGAAAAGGTTGATCATCTAGCATCTAGCATCTGCAAGGTTCTGGAATCATCAAAATGATAAGAAATTTGGCCCATTCTTCGTAAAGTTACAAGCACTATACACAGAAAGATGTATATGGGACTACCCTATATCTCTCACACGACCATGAGAGAAACAAATTTACCAAATATATGAATTAGTAGGCGGTTTCCCGGCAAATTTGTTATCATCATGTATTAGTCAAAACATATTCTTTCATGATTGGTAATGAGAGCTTCCATTTCATTTTTTGAAATTGGGGCGTTTCCAATACTGGTCTTTACCTTTAATTATTATCTTGAAACAATATGAGCAAAATGTCAAAATGACAGAAAATGATTTCACTGTATACAACTGAATCAAAAATACTGAGTGATAAATAATGATTTGTGAATAATACACTGAAGGCTATTAATAATCACAAAACATGTGATTTCTTTCGGTTGAAAGGATGCCTCACTTCAGTCACCAAGTGTGACGTCACTCGTGATGTATGACGACGGAGTGTTCACATCGCGAAATAAAAATGAAGTTATTTTAGGTGTCATCTACTTGTAGACCGGGGGTCAACCCTATAAAATATGTTTTAACTTTTATGCTAAAACAGTGGCGTATCCAGCCTATATAGGATGGATCTGGCGTGCACCCCATCCCTTGCAGTGAAGGCCTATATCTATAGCCAATTAACTATTTGCAGGTGTCCAATATCTCCAGATAAATTCCGAATTTTCCGACGCCCCCATAGAAGGGACTCTGTCCCCATTCATTGTCTGGACCTCTGGATACGCCATGCACTGTATAAATTTAAAATAAACTGATAGGAAGGGAACTTTGATGAAATCATGAGAGTAAATACATTAATCATTCTCGAAATGAATATCATTTATGATAGAGAGGGGCATATAATTATCAAGAAATCAAGCTTATTTGACAAGTTTGAAGTGGTAGATAGGTATTTCATTGTAATACATTTCTGGACGAACTGATAAACTGAAATTTAAAAAAAGCAAGATTTCATCATTGCAAAAAGATCATAGACTCGTAACGAACAGACCTATACTGTTATAGTATAGATTTTCTTTGCTGCATATTATATAAAACAAAAGGAAAGCACGACCACTTGCTTATGATATGTGCAAAATGATCTTTTGAAAGAGCTTATTCACAACACCAAGACATTAAGTTCTATCCCCCATCATATCGCGGAAGTGTGGACGAGCCCACCCAATCCACACACTCTACAAAGGGCATCAGGAGCGGTTTGTACTCATCGGAGGTGATTGACGACATTAGAAGGTAAACGAGTGGGGCTGAACGATAACGTCTTCGTGTTCTCACAGATGATAATGAGTGTCACGGTCAGGATCATAAATGGTTATCAAAATAAGAGGTCTGACGTCTGAAAATTATGACAGGGTCTATCTTCAACTTTTTTTGGTATAAAAAGACGAGAGTCACGAGACTAGAAAAATTGATGAGCATAGGTCTTGGCATGAACATAATGTTAACAGAACCTGCCAGGTGCGCTAAATCACATTGACCCTATTTCCCTTTCTGCATCCCCAGTGTATACATATTTTAATATTCTATAATTATTTTAATGAAATAATAAGCCGAATTTCATGAGGGTGTAGGTGAAGGATATTGGTGAGTCAAAGTTTGTTGAAAAAAATAGATTGGTCGTCATCACTGCTTTCTTTAGTAGGCGGGTTTAAATTTATGATTCAATGGGGCAATATAATTACTACTCAATATCAATTAATATACCAAAGAGGTAGATGAAGATTTATGTTGCCAATACAAAAATTCTTATGACCTTATGACGTTTGATTTTTGATCCATAATACGACATTTCTGACCAACAGAGATGAAATTGATAATGAACTTGGAATAAAGAAAATAAAATTTAAGTAACTTAAACAAAATTTGTTGATAAAAGAATCATGATAGGGGCCTCTGTATATAATCGAATATGTCACTTTAAAAAATAAAAACATCGTTATGTAGAAGTGCCCAAACTTACTAGTACGTATTATTGTCGGATAAAGAAGTATCTTCATTCAATATATCGCATTTTTTTCTTTCAAAACTCTTTGGTTGACATGTCGGTATAGGTTTTTATTTTTATTCTGTAATTATAACTGAATTCCTGATCTGGTTTCAGACTTGCAGCTGTTCCCGATAGTAAACTCAACTGATGCTAAAAGTTTCTCTCAAAGTCCTTCATCCACATTTAGGCACTTCATAAAAAAAGAAAGGAGTTTTCAATTTTTCATGGTCAGTCAGAAGCGAGCTTGTTTTGACCGCTCGTCTTGAAGAGCGGAAAGAGTCTTGACAACAATCTTTAGACATGCTGTTATTTCCACAACATACCGTAGCCTACTATGTTTCATTTGCAGGCCAAAAAATGAAAAGGTTAAATTCCAACGGCATTTGAAAGACAATACTAATTTAGAAATTCTCTCAAAACGAAAGGGCTCGAAAATGGCTTTTACTGGGAAAATAGCAACCATTAGTTGTCGAATCGACTTAAATGATTGCAATCACCTAAGTAATAATCTGATTTACAAACCCTTTTACCGAATGATCGTACGCTTTGTGCTGAACAAAGAATCAATCAGTTTAATTTTGGCCATTACAAGTAGTGGGTTATTGATGTATAGACAAAATGCTCATGTACCCTTTACAGCTCATTTTCTGTATGTTATTACCAATCTCATTACCAAAGAAAAGAGATGTCGGTCAGTCACTCAAATAGTGTCTGACAGTGGGGTCTAGAAGGTAAACGGTTTCCTCAATTCCTTGCATAATAATTGAATACTAGGACACTGCTAATGTTTAAATTTCACAGATAGGACATACATGACATATTAATAATTCCTGCAAAGTTCTACAGAGTTTGATATTTGCTGCAAAAGGGACATAGTATCTTTAAAGGTTACAATTACCGGTAAGTATTTATTAAGCTTTTGAAAACATTGTGTTGAAAATCAGTCCAAATGGTCATTGGAAGCATTATCAAATTGGTAATGACATCATCTAATTCTGTTGAATGACTCCTCTTTAAAGTGTATTCATAATGATGTTGACAATAATATTAATGGGGTTATTTTAATACCGTGATATGAATAGAATCAGCGCATAATTATGCGTTACTTAACATTATTATGAACATTCACTTTCTAATACACACGTTAAACATTTTTTTTGTATAAGCCAACTTTCAATCATTCCATTCAATTCAAGTTTCACCTACCGTTTTAATCGGGTCAAAGTGACACATTCCCCAGCTTCTGGTCTTTCCAAAACCGTCCATTTTTGCCCGTTCAATCAATACATGTATGTATACATATCTCGCGTTGCAAAGAATATTTAAAATGTTCTCAAAGTCAAGGGGAAAAGAAGAAAAGGAAAAAAAGAATAAGAAGAAGAAGAAGAAGAAGGAGGAGAGTAGAAAAGGAGGAGGTGGGGTGGCCGGTGGAAAAGGAAACAATAGTGATATCGAACTATTGTCACTTCCAACAGCTTGTATTAACGTATATATCAAAACATATCCTCAAATCAATACGTACTGAACATAAGATATAGCCAAAATGCACAAAACATAAACAATCAGAGTAGTTTCCCTGTACTGCAGTAATACCACGATAGAATACTGCATGTACCACCATTGACTCCTACATACAGGCACGTAACTGCACGTAGAGAGTTTGAGAGGTGATGCCTTCTGTCAATATATTCTTACAGATAAACTCCAGACTGAGTCAGCTCAGGATGAATAAGATGGATCAGGATTCATGCAAGTTACTCACCAGTTTCAAAGTCTTCACTCCTCCCCAGCCTAATTCTTGATGTAAGAATTAATAATCCTAATGCAGTGAAAAACTAACAGACAGACATGACTGCTGCAGAGTTCGGCTCGAACTACTATATAACTTTGGTTATTGTTGTTGAAACGAAAAAGGCGATGAACGTTGAGATGTTGAGATGGAGAGTTACACGCACAGTCAAGGAGAAGGTGTTCGGTTACAAGTCATGTTCGTTAGTCTATAATCACCAGACACAACGAATGAACTGTCATATCGGGTCAATGACTCGACAGTAATTCAAGATTCAAGATTCAAGATTATTTAATTGGTCCATGAACTCACAAACATTACATAGACATTTTGCTTCCAATGGCTTCTAATGAATACAGGATGTAATTCACGTTAGTGTCATTATTGTCCTAGCACCATGCACGTCGATACTTTCACAGTTATACTGTTTGTTCTCCATTCTTGACTATTTACTTCTTATTATTTATTTTCATTCTACAAATAATCGCAGGAAAGTGACTTCATTATTTAGGAATTGATTCAGCCCCCCCCCCTCGTCCTCCCGAGGTGAAGAATTTTCGAATATAATGATCGAATGTTTTACGACGGTGTATCCAAAATAGAGAAATCTACATTTTGAACCTTTTTTTTAAAGCCCCCACCCCCCTCCCCCTTCCTAAAATTTTTTTTTTTTTTTAAATCCTTTTCGCCGACACAGCCATCACAGAGTTTTGACATCTCGGTTCTTGATGGGTACATATATTTTGACCATGTATATCCATGGTTTGGCAACACACATGAGTCAAAGCATGGTTATATATCCATGATCAAAGAATAGTTTTTGATATGCTGTCTCGTCTGACTGAAATCCTGTTTGTTATTGATTGTCTGTGATTTGGATGTGGATTAGCAGATATGACTCAAGATTAGCACAAGCAGAGAGATCATATTGTAGGATCTCTGTGCTTTTATAAAGGGACACTATGTGAGCGCAAGTCGTGCTGCCCTCTTGTGTTTACTGGCGGGACAGTTTTCTTACACGATGCTACAGGTTCATCTTGCATGATCCCATCAGTTTTAGGGTTAGGGGGGGGGGGGGGGGGGCAAAATGGGAAATTATGCAAGCCAAATATTGGTACAAAATGGTGACCAGCAGTGACGTTATGGGAGGGGGGGGGTTGGGTGCACGGAGGGGAGAGTTTCCCCGTCCCTCATCTGCGAAGCGCGGAAGCTTTGACGTTTCATTAAATTATTAGAGAAAGAAGATTATTCGTTGTACAGTTCTCGATCGACTCTTAGTCCTCGTCTGAATTCAGTTTCCCCCTCCCGCGCAGAGCGGGGTAGCTTTGACTTTTCCTTAAATTATTAGAGAAAGAAGACGATTCGTTGTACCGTTGTCGACTCTTAATTCTTGTCTGAATTTAAATTTCCCACCCCCCCCCTCCTCCTGCGCGAAGCGCGTAAGCTTTGACGTTTCATTAAATGATTAGAGAAAGAAGACGATTCGTTGTACCGTTCTCGACTCTTAATCCTCGTCTGAATTCAGTTTTCACCCTCCCGCGCAAAGCGCGGAAGCTTTTACGTTTCATCAAATCATGAGAGAAAGAAGACGATTCGTTGTACGGTTCTCGACTCCTAATTAATCCTTTTCTGAATTCAGTTGCCCCTCTCTGGCGCGAAGCGCGGACGCTCTGACGTTTTATTGAATTATTAGAGAAAGAAGACGATTCGTTATGTTCTCCTAATTAATCCTCGTCTGAATTCAGTTTTCACCTTCAGCGCAAAGCGCGGAAACTTTTACGTTTCATCAAATCATGAGAGAAAGAAGACGATTCGTTGTACGGTTCTCGACTCTTAATCCTCGTCTGAATTCAGTTGCCCCTCTCCGGCGCGAAGCGCGGAAGCTTTGACGTTTCATCAAATCATGAGAGAAAGAAGACGATTCGTTGTACGGTTCTCGACTCTTAATCCTCGTCTGAATTCAGTTGCCCCTCTCCGGCGCGAAGCGCGGAAGCTTTGACGTTTCATTGAATCATTAGAGAAAGAAGACGATTCGTTGTACGGTTCTCGACTTTTAGGCATTAAATTACGGCCAGATGAGTATCAAGGGGCCCGCCTTAGGGCCCTCGGTTGGGTCCAGGGGGCAGAGCCCCCGGAAGCTCAGGGGTTTTAAGCATTTAATCACAGATCATTTGCCTATCTTTGTTGCATTTGAGCATCTTAGAAAGGCAAGTAAAACAAACAACAAAAAGTCTGTGTTTCGTACCTTCAGAAATTATGATATTAATAAATTCCATGATGATCTAGGTAAAATTGATTGGAACAATGTAAGTGGTTGTACAAAATTAAATGAGTCGTACTCTGTATTTTACGACTTGTTTACGCAAGTTTGTGACAAGCATGCACCAATAAGCTTCGAAGAACCTAAAAAAGGGGGAAAATGCTGAGAGAAAACCATGGATGACTAATGCTATTTTAAAATCAGTCAAGAAGAAGCACAAGTTGTATTTTAAACTAAAGGCATCAAATTTCCAACAGAAAGACGAGGAAGAATACAAGAGGTATAGAAATGTTCTAACTACAGTTCTACGAAATGCAAAGAGACAATATTATAGTAACCTCTTCTTCATTAATAAGAATGATAGTCGTAAAACGTGGAGAACAATTATTAACGAGTTGTTGAGTGGTGGAAATGTCAAAAATAAAGTGTCCAATGTAGAGAAATTATTAAGCTCAGGTGGTGGAGAAAATAGAGTGATAACTTCTGACAATGAAATAGCTAACGAATTTAACAACTTTTTTGTAAACATAGGTCCAAAGCTGGCAAAAGAATTCTGACTTTACAGAATATTTAGGATATAGAACAGAAAAATCACTATTTTTAAAACCAATAACAGAGAATTAATTGAAATGCCACTTACAGACTTTAGATACAAAAAAAGCATGTGGCTATGATAATTTGCCGGCAAGATTGTTGAGGGATGCTGCCCTATACATTTCAAGCTCATTAACATATATTTTCAATCTTTCCATAGAAAGAGGTAAATTTCCAGACGCACTGAAAGTAGTAAAAGTGACACCTATTTATAAAAAGGGGCAAAAAGATCTAGCTGGTAATTACAGACCTATTTCAGTTTTACCTATACTGGGTAAAATCTTTGAGAAAATAATAAATAATCGTGTAATTGACTATTTGGAAGCAAATAATATCTTGTTTCAACACCAGTACGGTTTCCGTAAGAAACATAGCACTAAGTTATCTTTGATTAATCTTACAAATACACTATTGAAATACATTGATGAAGGTAGAACAACAGTTGGCATCTTTATTGACTTTCAAAAGGCATTTGATAAACCACAGCATTCTCCTCAAAAAAATGTCACACTATGAAATACGTGGGTTAGCCTTGCAATGGTTTGAAGATTATTTGTGTAAACGATCACAGTTTATACAATATAAAGACAAAATGTCTTTGAAATTGAATATAACATGTGGTGTCCCTCAAGGCTCCGTTCTTGGACCAACATTATTTTTACTATATATAAATGACTTACCTAACTCCACAAACTTTTTCAATTTCAGATTATTTGCTGATGACTCAAATCTTTTTCATACTTTTAATCCTAGACAAAAAGAAATTGATTTAGAAATTGTAAGTGAAAATTTAATGAAGGTGCAGGAATGGTGTAATGCAAATGAAGTCACAATTAACTTACAGAAAACAAACTATATGATTATGAAATCCAAAGCTAGATCAATAGACAAAAAGGGATCTGTGAGAATATCAAGATCAAATATTAAAGAGGTATCTGTTGCATCATTTGTAGGAATTGAAATTGATTGTCACCTTTCATGGAAAGAACACATTCAGACGATAAACAAATGCATAAGAAAGAAAGTAGGTATTCTGTTTGAACTGAGACATTTTGTTCCCAAGAATATACTTGTGTTTTATATAAGGCTTTTATACAGCCTCACCTCTCTTATGGAGTAGAAGTATGGGGGAGCACTTACAAAAGTAATCTAAATTGTATATATTTAAGTCAAAAAATGGCAATGAGAGCAATTACATTCAGTCCACTTAGAACAGACTCCAAAGCTCTTTTCCAAAGTCTAAACATTTTAAATATTTTTCAACTTCATGAACTTCTTGTATCAACATTTATGTACGATTTGGTAAAAGGTTTTTTACCACACTCTTTAGTGGATTATTGTCAGATGATACAGCATAGATATGCAACTAGGAGAAAAGAAAGTGGTTTACTTTATCAACCAAAATGTAAGACAACGCAAGGGCAATTTTGTATTTCGTTTGTAGGAACAAAGCTGTGGAATGATCTGCCAGATGAAATTAGATTAAAAACATCAAGGTTATCTTTTCGGAGACATCTTTCCACCTACCTTCTATGTAAATGACATGGGCTCAATCCCACCCCCTTCGTTTTTTCCTTTTATATTACTTGTCTTCATTTTATATATGTATACACTTATAGCGGCCTTAAGCTTTTACAGGATTTGTGCATGTACGTAGTCATGTGTATGATTATTTTTTATTAATACATCCTTTTCATTTTTATGAACACATTGATGATTTTTTTTCATTATAATGCTTTAACGCTTAAGCGTTTTTATTTTTATTTTTTCATTTTAGTAAAGAAAAAAAGTTACATGATATTGTATTATTTTGCTGTATATATGTAAATACAAAACAAACAAGTTTTACATTCATATGTAAAAACAAATTAACAGAAAAAAAACTTGCCAAAGAATGGAACTAGGCTCGACTAGCACTTGTGCTAACTTCTAGTTCCCATTAACAACTTCACCTAAACATAGTAATATACATATTTAAGTATATATCTTTTGTACATTTAATAGTATGCAGATGTATGTCTAAAAAATATCGTTTTAAAACCATTACTGTTCAATCGACATTACTCTTATGTTATGTATACATGTATCAGTATTATTTTTATTTTTTTGTGCATTGTATGATTTTTCATATGTACTGTCATTATTGTGATGTGTTGTTGTTAATAAATTCAAATTCAAATTCAGTCAGTTGAGTATATTTTGATACCGCATTTATTTTGTGACACTGGCAGTTAACTTTTTGTTCTTTCTTGCTCTCTTTCTTTCTATTTTTGTTTAATATAATTTTTTTTTTAAAGGTTGAGGGGGGGGGGAGAGCTCGAGGCTCCCGATCCCCGCCGTTCCGCGGGCCTTGACATGTAGGCATCTCAATAGGCATATTTTTTGCCTGACTGTAAATTTGTCATTTCCAACGAACGCATAAAAAAGTATAATTCAAAGTAAAATCTCGGAAAATTATGTCATTTCAGCATTATTTGTAAATCACCGTTATGGAATAAAAAATAAACCACGTTTGAATTTTATTCCCCCAAGTCCCCTACCCCCTATAATTACGCCAGTGCCCCCCCCCCCCCGATATTCCCTTTTAGCTCTCCCCTGTTCCTCCCTTCTCTCTTTAATTTTTTTAGCGGAGGCGGGGGAAGACAAAGGCCTTTTGCCCCCCCCCCCCCCCCCTGATCCACAACTTGTTGTTGGCGGGAAATTGCATCTGATATCCCCCTTCTTGTTTTATATTTCTTCTTTTTTCCTTCCCTTTATCTCCTCTTTTCCGTTTTTCTTTCTTTCCCTTTCCTTCCTTCGATCTTATTTTTTGATGGGGGGGGGGGGGGGGGCGGCGAGGCAACAGCCTGGGAGGCAAGGCCCTTTCGGCCGCCCGATCTCTTTCTTCCCCCTTTTCTTTTCTTATTCCTCTTCTTTCTTTCCCTTTCTCTCCTCTTTCCCACTTTCCCTTCTTTTCCATCTCTCTCTCTTTTTTTTTTTTTTTTTTTTTGCTGGGGGGGGGGCAAGGCCTGCTCGCCCCCCCCCCCCTGGATCTGTGCCTGGGGGAAGGGGTAGATCAGTGTCGCTTTTCAGGTGCAAGAAGTGCCATTTTCACCTCTTATATAACTGTCCTTTTTAATTTGACACGAGTAATAACAATCCTTTTCCCTTCTGAGAAGTGGCGTAATGCATGAGCAAAAACGTTTAGGGGTCAAAAAATCGGTATCACCTCCAAGTGACATAATGCAGGGACAGCGGAGTGTCTTCCAAAATTGGGGTGGGGGGCACCAACAAAGAGGGAAAATTAAAGAATTTTTTTCAAAACGCTTTAATTAGGGGTGCAGGGGTGGATATAGGGGGTGTTTCGGCGGTTCCCCGGTTAAAACAGTTAAACGGCGCGATTTTTTTGGGAAAAAAATTGATTGATTGATTGATTTTTATTCGACAAGCTTCCAACATAAAACAATATACAATAATAACAGATCAAAAATAAGTCAGCTTGAACAGGATAACCCACGAAAGCTCGAGAGCTTATTTCCAGTGGGGTCCCTTACAGACATGTTTAAAATTAATAAGTTAAAATAGTAATATTTACAGACAGATAAGAAAATTAAACATAATAACAACATTAAACTGATGATAGAAATGATATTAAGTACAAGAAGAAAAAGAAGAAGGAGAAGAAGAAAAAGAGGAGAAGGAAGAAGAGGAAAATAATGATGAATTTGTAGAATTTCTATAACGTACGAAAACATAAGTATATACAACATGAAAAAGTATGAACCGACAGAAGAATAAAAATTTCAATCATATAACATGTCTTTCACTTCTCTTCTCTGACTGTCAAGTATTAGGTATTCCTTTAATTTCCTCTTAAAATGATCATAGTTTCCTATTTCTTTTACACCATTGGGAAGGGAATTCCAATGTTTTATGGCATTGTAATAAAACGAATTTCCAATACTACCTACTCTTTCTGGTAAGTTAAAGTTGAATCGTCTGTTTCTTGTCTTATAATCATGTACGTCAGTAACAAGATCGAAGTTGGATCGAATATAATGATTCGACCTAGCATGATATATTTTATGCACGTGATGCAATACGAGTTGTTTTGATCTTTGGTCGACTTCAAGAAAACCAGCTTTAGAAAGTTCGCTGTAGCCAACATGAGTTCTTGGACCAGAACAGTTGATAAATCTCACCATTTTGTTCTGTATAATCTTCAACTTCTTTTGATCTGACTTGTTTATGTTACTATACCATGTAGGGTTAGCATAGTCAAATAAACATTGAATAAGAGCAAAACAGAGTGTACGTCTTGCTTTTAAATCCATACAACTTTGATATCTGTACAAAAATTTCAGACGAGAATTTGCTTTTTTTACAACTGATTCTACTAAAGATGAAAATGAAATTGCGCTAGCCAACTCAATGCCTAAATACTTCACAGACTCTTTTCTCTTGATTGCTTGATTATTGTGTGTCACTTTGAATTCAAATAACTTTTTAGAACTACTTTTAGTCTATTTTTAAGAAAATTTTTAAGAACAAAATAAAATGCTTTATGTTTTGCCCAAGTGTAAAGAAAGCTTATTATCAGTCATCCAATCGACACACGTAGACAGCTGTTCACTGAGCTTTTCCTCAATATATTTAGGATCAGGATTTGAATAGAGTAGTACGCTGTCATCTGCGTACAATAATAGTTTGAAGTCTTTTATACAAATACACATATCATTTATATAACTTGAAAATAGAATTGGGCCTAAAATGCTTCCCTGAGGAACACCGCATGTTATAGGCATCAGTTTGGAACGAATATCATGAATGGCCACTACTTGGTGCCGATTAGATAAGTAGGATCTGAACCAATTTAAACTTGCCTTATCAAAACCCATTGGTTGCAACTTCTTCAATAAGACGCAATGATTAACTGTATCAAAAGCTTTTTGAAGATCAAGGAGCACCATACCAACAAAGCGCCCTTGGGAAGTTTCTCTCCTCAAATAATCAGTCAAATGAATTAGACATGTTTCAGTCGAATAATCATTGGTCAACCCAATTATTGGTCAACCCAATTATTCAGTCGAATAATAATTGGTCAACCCTCCCCCCCCCCCCCCCCTTGGCAAAAAGATAGATCCGCCCCTGGGGTGCATGTTGTGGAGGAGGGATAAGTAGGCACTTGTCAGAAGGGAAAAGGACAGTTATTAGAAAAGAAAAGGTGCTCCGTGGTGTCAAACAAAGTAAAAAGGGCATTTTCGGTGGTGAAAATGGCACTTCCTGCACCTGAAAAGGGACACTCAACAAAGATGAAAAAGGCAATTGTGAGAATGGAAACGGGGAATCGTTGAAGGCAAAGGGCAACTTTCAGATTTTAATAGGGACATTTATCATATGTTAAAAGGGGCATTTAAAAAAGGGGAGGGGATCATATAAAAAGGAAAAGGGGCACCGTATCCGAAGGAAAAACTGGTACTTATTAAAAAGGAATAGGGCCACGTCTCAAAATAAAAGGGAAACTTTAATACCAGAGGTGAAAAGTGGCATTTAAGAGAAAGGGAAGGGAGTTCTTAATACAAAAGAAAAAGGGCATTTATCAGAAGGAAAAAGTTCACTTATTAAAAAGGAAATGGTTACGAATGGAAGTTTAAAAAACGGAGAAAAAAATTCAGAGATGAAAAAGTCAATTTTTCGCACCTGAAAAGAGGTAATCACCGAAGATGAAAAGAGAGGAACAGGACACAGTTATTAAAAAAAGAAGGGGGACTTGTCCAATGTATTAAAAAGGGGGCACTTTGGAGGTGCCTGAAAATTTGGGCACAGGGCCCCCAACCATAGGCGCCGGAAGTGAGGCGCAGGGGAGGCAGTTGCCCCCCCCCCCTAAACAAAAAAGTGGGGGGGGGGGGGGCAAAACGCATTTTTGCCCCCCCCCCAAAAAAAAAAAAAAAAAACAAAACAAAAACGCCCCCCCCCCCCTCCACAAAAAAAAAAGCAATATAGGAGTAAACATGGTTTAAATTTTTAACCCAAAAGAACATAACAATAATAAAAACCTGAATTAAATCACGTATACAATTCCATTCAAAGAAAAGGATAGTTCACAGGAATTAAATTTCATAAACATTGCGCATGCCACCTATACGGTATTTATCAATGGAGGTCTTTATAATAGCGATACGCGCATAATATCGTGGACATATTGTGCGAGAATGGGAAGGCGTGTCGGTTTTTTGTTATAGGGTACGTGAGAAGACATGAGCCCCTGAACGCTGGCGTACTGATTGGGGGGGGGGGGGGGTATTTCTTATTAAATACCAGTGATTTACAAAATAATGTTGCTGCTATGACATGATTTTCCGGTATTTTTCTCCATTTTTTGTAAGTCGTACCTTTTTATGCGTTTGTTGGAAAATAAGAACTTCCCAAATTAAAGTCGGGCGAAAAATACGCTTATTTAAAAGCCTTTATATCATGGACTGCAAAGTGGCTGGGCTCGAGCCCCCCCCCCCCCCCACCCCTCACTTTTTGAAAAAGTATGTTAAAGAGAAAAAGGAAGAAAGACGGAGAGAAATAATAAGTGACCTGCCAATGTCACAAATAAGGTATAAAAAATGCTCATCTGACCCTAATTAAATGCCTAAAATCCCAGAGCTTATGGGGGCTCCGCCCCCGAGCCCCACCAAGAGCCCTAGGGCGGTCTCCTGGATACTCATCTGACCGTAATTAAATACCAAAAACCCCTGAGCTTCCGGATCTGCCCCCTGGATGCTCATCTGACCGTAATTACTGATACCTAAAAACCCCGAGCTTCCGGGGGTTATGCCCCCCTGAAACCCTACCAAGGGCGCCAAGGCGGGCCCCTGAATGCTCATCTGACCGTAATTACATACCCCAAATCCCTGAGCTTCCGGGGGCTCTGCCCCCTGGACTCCACCAAGGGCCCTAAGGCAGGCCCCTGGATGCTCATCAGACCGTAATTAAATACCCAAAACCCCTGAGTTTCCGGGGGCTCTGCCCCCTGGGTGCTCATCTGACCGTAATACTATACCAAAAACCCCTGAGCTTCCGGGGCTCTGCCCCCTGGACCACGTCAATGGCCTTAAAGAGGGCCCCTGGATGCTCATTTAACCGTACTACCTAAACCCCCAGAGCTTCCGGGGGCTCACCCCTTGACCCCTTGCCGAGGCTCATGCCCTGGACCCCACGCCCAGGCGCGGATCCAGGATTTCTTAGGGGAGGGGGCCCAACTTTTTTTTTTTTTTTTTGCTCCCGAAAATTTGAAAATCGCGCCGGCCGAAAAGTCGCTCAGTGGGGGGGGGGGGGGGGGGGGGGGGTAAGCGGACACTTTTTTTTTTTTTTTGGTCCTCGAAAATTTTAAAATTTGCACCCCCCCCCCTTGAGCGCCAGGGGGGGGCCCAACCCCCAAAAAAGGTAAAAATCGCGTGATTTTAGGGGGGGGCCCGGGCCCCCCGGGCCCCCCCCCCTGGATCCGCCACTGCCCACGCCAACTATACGCTCTACCTGATCGTTAATACTCCACTTTGAAAAACTTTCCGCGGGACCTGCATGTAACGTGTAAGACTGGTGGTGATGCAGATTTTTCGTCTGCCCCCCCCCCTTCCGAACGTTTTTTCTCATTATGTCACTGCCCCTGGAAGGTGAGCCCCCTGGAATGTTTGCCCCCCCCCCCCCCCGATCCCAAACTGCTTCCGGCGCGCCTGCCCCAAACCCCCGGGGTTTCCTTGCATAATTTGAATACTAGGACACTTCTAAATAATGTTTAAATTTCACAGATAGGACATACATGACATATTCATAAATCCTGCAAAGTTCTGCAGAATTTGATGTTTCCTGTAAAACTCTTTAACCCCTAATCAATATCAAAATTTCGGAGTCATAATTATAATAATTACTCATAATAAATAAACCACGTGTAGGCCTATCTCTAAATTCTTCTCCTTCTTCTTATCATTTATGTGTTGCTGTTGTTGTTATAATTATATTAATAATGATTATTATTATCATTATTATTATTACTATTATTATTATTATCATTTGTTTTTCTTCCATTATCATTAGGCCTAATGTTATTACTATTACTATTACTACTACTTCTACTACTATATTATTACTACTCTTACTATTCTGCAAATAATCGGGTAGAGAATGTACATGTTTATGATGTCTTACAGTGTTATGATAATGAGCAAGTTACTAAAGGAGCGAATTCTTTGTTTGGTCAGGCGGGCTGCTTACCGATTGACAATTCCGAACAATGAGTTTGGCGCGCCACATTTTAGAAAATTCACCCCTGACTCTGCATTGGCCAATCAGCTGACTGGCTGCTCTTACGTCCATTGCCCATAAATCGGGCGGAGGAGCCTTTACGTGCATAGACTTGTATTGAGATTTGTAATACCGCGGGAAATTTTTGGCGCTGTTTTCAACGTAACAGGCGGAGCTAGCTAGAGAGCGGTGAACTGGTAGTGGTAGAGGTTGTTGTGTCGTGATCAGTCTGTCTTTTTCTAGCAATTTGGTTGTAAAATTCCAGTTACTTTCCCAAGATGCAGCGAACATACGTACAGAAGAGAGGTAAGATTATACTGATAATAAGAATTAGTCTTTCATGAGTGTTTTCTTTGTAAAAATGTAAATTACTAAATATTTGAGACTTGACTGACTCAGAGTGCAGTGACTGAATGTGTGAGTGACACTGTCACTACTAATAATATTGAGTTGTATTGAGTCTAACAGTTAGGTCTAGGTTTATGTTCTACATGTAGTCTAGATTCTATGTCAGTTTCACTTTCACATTAGTAAAACCAAGTTAAAATAAATATGTTTTTCTTAAAGAATTCACTCCATATCTAATGCTGGTGGTAGACTCTATGGGTAATTTTAAAAATGACATTTGCAGAGATACCATTGGCATTAGGCATTACCAAGTTCAAAGATCAGCTGATCTAGGCCTAGAATCTAGATCTAGATCTATAGGAGTATAGCCTTAGAGTGAATGGACTGCGTGACATTTTCATGACTCGGCGGGCGAGGGTATAGTGTACGTTTCGAAATCGCATGCGTCGTGAAGCGACGTGATAGCCGGCTTGCATGCATGCATGCGATATACATTACGTACACGAACCTAGACCAAATTTTCCGTCTCTTTCGTTCGTTAGCCTCTTATTGGGGTAGGGTCAGCTCTCTCTTTAGAGACGGAAGCCGACTATACCTATTCACTTTCAAACACCAAGACCATTTATGGCCATAGATCTATTTCATTTTACCTCATGCATGTTATATTGTAAATTAGGCCTAGACCTCTAGGCTATAATAAATCGGTTCCACTTACCAACTTGACTGAAATAATCCGTTTAATGGTCCCTTTTGAGGAAATTATGGGTCAAAATCGAAATCCATGTTGAAAATCTTGCAAGACGTATGTATTATAACTCTCGCTGCGCATGATGTCATCTAAATCTAAATCTCATCCCTTCTAGTCTACGCCGAAGGCAAAATGATTATGAAGAAAAACTGATAACGCCATTACGAACGTGTAGCTCGCGCACAGTTTTTCCTTCATAATCATAATCCCATTTATCCCAACAAACAAAATATATATTTTTTTATTCATTAATAATTTTAAAAATCTAAAAAATAGTTTAAAAAAAAACTTTTTTAAAATGCCGACCGTAGATTTTCAGATTTTTGGGTCGGTCGCAAAGGGCAATACAAGTTTTTATTTAGGCCTAATACTGGTAGGCATTGCCATGCCATTGCCTGGGCCTAGAGTCTATTCCTTTCTCAATTCTAATTTCTATGTAAAATATTAAGTAATTCAAAAAAAAATAATGTATTAGAAATCTATTTGTCTTTGTTTAGTTTTTGGGGCTTGGTGATAATGTAAAAATATTAGTGCTGTAGCCGAACCGCCGAACCGAACGAAAGTTCGCCGAACATGGCACTTCCGAACCGAACCGACACCGAACGGAACGCAAAGGCCTGGTTCGGATGTTCGGCAGAAAAATGTAAACATTTTTGCAAGCTAATAAACTAGTCATTTTGTACCTAATTTTCATGTCATCGCAAGCCATAAACAAGAATACCTGTGCGTGACCGAACCAAGTTCAGCTGAACAAAAAATTAATATTTTAATTGTAACAATATCGGACAAATTTTACAATATAAATAATGAAATAAATATATAGTATGGTATTTATTTTTTCAGGAAAAATAGCGATTTTATATTTTTCCTATTGAAAATAAAAACTTTAAAAAAAAAGTTCTTGACGAGCCATTCAAGATGGCAGCTTTCATGACTCTAACAATAGACAACAACCGTGTCGGAAAATCTTTACAAAATATCATTTATTGACAAATTGAAAACATGATTCTTTTAAAATTGAAAATAAAACATGATTCAAGACGGAAATACGAATGTGAGTAGTATTTTTCTTCACAAATAATTATGTTTAGAGCAGTTTTTTAATGTGAAATTCATGCTGGTCGGAAGCAGTGTGCAGAAGTCCTCCGTGCTGGTCAGGCTCGGCCAGCCAGCCCGCCCAGTGCTGACCGCCGTGGCTATAACGCTGCTTGCTATTATAATATTACCGAACCCCGAACCGAACCGAGTTCGGGTGAAAAATTGCCGAACTCTGCCGAACCGAACCGAACACGAACATAGCGTCTGACTTACAGCACTAAAAAATATGATATTGATATCACCAAGCCTTAACTGGCACCCATAGACTTGCTTGGAGAGACAGATAAACAAACCCTAAAATGCGACCGAAATCACCCCTTCCCGAACCCGACAGGTATTGATTGCACAGTGGCTTTAAGTACTTTAACGTTTGCTAGTTGACTCTTATAAAAAGCTTTTTAAAATCAGTCAAAGAAAAAGTAAACTTCTATTCTATGAAATGTCTGATTTTGCACTTTGCAGAGTGATAGCGATTTGTTTGCCTTCCATTTGTTCTTGATAACTAAAGGTGTGATTTACATGACAAAAACGCTGACCTCGTACTAGAATTCGCGATGTTAGTTCCGGCTGAAATGCCAAGACATGTGGTATACACGTAAAAACTGTTTTTGCGTTGCCAATTTGATAATTTACGATAATAGCGATTAGTTTAAAAAAGGAGTGGCGCAGGGACTTTGCTAATTTCAGCGGACTCCATGCATGCACCTTCGTATGCTACTACATACATCTCATTCATCTCGGTCCGACCAAGTTTTAGTTACAGTTTTTAACTTTTTCTGTAGTCAACCTTGAATAATTACTTTGTTAGGCCTTATTTAGTTTGTTGTGGCTATGACTGTTCTTCTTGCGAGAAGAATGAATGATAAAGTCTTCAAATTTCAATGAATCCATGTTTTTCTTACTTTCAGATGGGAGGAAGGAGATTGTCATGTTTGACAAGATCACATCTCGTATTCAGAGGTTATGTTACAATCTGAATTCAGACTTCATTGACCCGGTAAGAAAAGTTTTTTTTTTATTTTTAGGGAAGGGGGTTTTGGTGTCTCCCACTCCCTTTTGATTTGAGTCTTTGGATGGCAGGTGGTATTTCAGAAATCATATTGCTGAGAAAATAATTCCCTTTTCAGTGAGTCTCTGAAAAAGCCTTGGATTATACCCACAGTAAAACTGGTTTACTCTTATAACAATTAAAACAATAACATTGGTCTAGTCTATAATAATATAAGATAAAATATATTTTAAAAGGGCAGAAAACAATTGTTACATTTTGTGTGGTAGTCTTGTATAAAATAAACAGTGAAAGTGTTCAGGAGTGTTGACTTGAGCGCTCTGCAATAGCAAAGAGCTATTGGGGAAAAGAAAAGAAAATGCTGTGACCAATGTTACCATGGACTGCTATTACTATAGTACAGTATTAGGACATTTGTGAGGAAACTTCATTTTTTGAAAGTTTTTAAAAGAGCTCAATTGAACAAAAATATATTTTTTAAAATGGATACACCTCTAAAATTTGCAAATAATTGATGCTGTTTTCATTGTGATTTTTTTTTACTGTGAAAAAATTTCTGTAAAGTTTGTAGGTATTGGCAATCACATGAAACCATTGTTGGACTTCCCATTGACATGATTGAACATTGAAATTTTTTCAAATTGCCTAGTCATTGAATCCAACATTTTATCTAATGCATATCCCATAGTAATTGTGAGAATCAGATGTAAGCCTTTATCATCTTGTGCTTTTTGTCTCTTTGCAAACAACCCCAAAATTGAACAAATAAGCAATTTTTTTTGGAGGTAAGGATTCTGTCACTTAGTTTTGTTAGGAATTTCCTGAACTTGTCAAACCAAACAACCGAGCTAGGAATATCTGTTTGAGCAGCTCTAGTCAAGAAAATTCCCTTTGTGAGATTAAGCAATGCTTTCCATGTACCCATCAGAACTATTCTACGGTATGTGTAATATGTGTTAGAAACATGTAGCATGCATGAAGTAATATACCATTGGCTTTTTTTTTTTGCGGGGGGGGGGGGGGGGGGGTACTCTAATACTTTTTGTGATTATTTAACCCAATGGGGCAAATGTGGCCTACACTTGTTCGCACCAATTGGTTTTCAGAAAATCTGTATTGTTCATTGGGGCCTTTTAGTTTTGGGGACACAAGATAAAAACTGCATGTGCAATACACTCTTTCATTTATTTATACATATTTTATGTATCACATCATGTAAACATGTATGTAATAGGAAAATTGAGTGAGATGTACTTTAATCAAATAACTTGATTTGGAGTATATGGGACCAAGGACAAGTTCACACCTATTTGGTGTAAGAGGTCCTTGTTATTGGAAGGCATGTCCGGCCTCTTACCAAAACATCTCCTTGACAAGTTTCTCTTGTATTACACATTCCTAGGGAAGTCATAGAGGTGCATTGATGGAATAATGGAATTACAAGCGGTGCTGTTGTATAGAATTTTGTTGACATATGCCCCACCATCTCAGAGTCAACCAAAAAATTACTTTTTTTTTTACGAGGGCTCTTTTCAGATTTTCCCTTAAAAAAATAGCCCCCCTTAATTATTTTGCGGTGGCTATTTTGGAGCTCAGGGGGGCTTTTTTTTTTTAAAGGTTGTATTTTTTATTAAACACGGTTTTACCTAATTAAATTCCAAGCAAAGGCAAATATAGATATTGTAGAGTATTGCAGACATTCAGATACCCAGGATTTATTCACTTTGTGTTAAACGTGTGGCTTTATGATTTACATATACATGTAGCTAAAACTTGTCAAAAGGAGTGTTTTGTTTAACTGTACTTCGTTTTTCATATCCTAAGAAAATATTATCACTGACACGCGGGCTAGGAATTAATTTTTGTTATGGGGGCTACTTTTCCCCATTGCCTAAAAAAAACCAAGGGGCTACTTCCTTAAAGCCATATTGTAAGCTGTAACAATAAGTTGTGTTTTTCCTTAGCCATCATACTACTAGCAACCAAATTGGTAGGTAATATGTTATTTAGTCTTTTTTTCTGCCCCAAATTTAGTTGTTATCATGGACAATGCAATCCCATTAAAAAAAAAATGTAGACTAACTCCCTTTAAAATTGTGTTATTTATAACATTTATAACCATTAAATGTGAGTAAATATGTTTACTGTTGTCCTACATACCGATGTATTTGTTATGCCGAAACATGCAAAATCATGGCCTTATTTTTTTTTTTATAGACTCTAATTCTAAAGGCCAAGCCAAAGCTAGTTTCATTTCGTAGACAGAAATTGATGTCATCACTCATGACAATTGGCCTGGCATCGATCGTATATAAATAATTTAATTTAATTAAACAGTTGTAAGAAAAATTCTGAGGAGTAGGAACATCCTTTATATATTTATTTACGGTTTTTTTATAACAAAATTCAATTTCTGTGTACGAAACTTGCTTTATACCGATTTTACAGAAAAAAATCCGGCATTGATTTTGCACGTTTCGTGATAACAAATATATCAGTATGTGGGACAACAGTAAAAATATACTCGCATTTAATGGTTTTAACTTATAAATAATACAATTTTAGACGGAATAACATTTTTTTTAATGGGATTGCATTGTCCATGATAAAAATTAGGGCCAGAAAAAAGACTAAATAAACATATTACGTACCAATTTGGTCGCTAGCAGTTCAGCTCTCGTCACTCGCAAATACTTATTTGCTTCATACTAGGAGCGTGCGGGTGCGCGCTGGAGCTGAGCTAGTACGTTTCTGTGTATTGTGAACGTGTGCGAACTACGTATGCATTCATGCTGTGCACGAAACTACATCGGTGCCGGTGGCCTGTCCGGCCGCCGGGAGCTTAGGCGCAGGCAGGCGGATACCGCCGTAGATCTAGCTACAGTAGGTACGACCGCCGATCCGCTGCAACTCACAAAACTTTTAAAATGTTGATGGAAGTTTCTAGTTTTGGAGTTGGTAGTTGGAACGGAGATTTCACTCAGACACATCAATAAATTGATTTATTAATTCCTAGGGAATATCAATTTATGGCGGGGGCGATTTTTCAAGATATATTGATTTTTTTTCGCCCTCGTCTTGATTTTTACCGTGGCGATTTCAGAGGTTTAGGGGGCGAATCGCCCGTCGCCACCGTGTATTTTTTTCGTTGCTCAGAGTGTGTAACTATATAGAGTAAAGGATGTTGAGCTTGATAATGTAGCTTCCAGATATCTTTTGGCCATGTACTGTGTTTGTGAATCATGGAAGACCATGGCAACTACAGTAAATTATAAATGGTACATGAAATTTAGGGAAAACATTGTACAAATATCATTGCTACATTTTATGAGCCTACTTAAAGTTGCAACAAAAGACTAAACAAAACCAACATAGTGCAGGATATTTGACATTTTATTAATTTCAAGGGGGGGGGGGGGGGTTGATCTGGTAAAATTGTATGTAGGGACATGCTTCAGCTATTATTTATGTTGCATATTTTATATAACAAGCCAGTTTTTTAGGTTGTATTTGAAGTGAATGATATTAATTACCGGTAGTGTTATTGAAATGAAAATTTACAAGGCTCTGCCAGAACCAATGATATATTTACTCAGTCCCATAAATGCATATTGATGGGTGTAATATCACTTTGCCATTCTTCAGGCTGTTATCACCATGAAAGTGATCAGCGGGGTCTACCCAGGAGTGACGACTGTAGAGCTGGATACCCTTGCGGCAGAGACTGCTGCTACCATGACGACCAAGCATCCTGACTACGCCGTTCTCGCTGCCCGTATCGCCGTCTCTAACCTCCATAAAGAGACAAAGAAACTCTTCAGTGGTGAGTTACTGATTTTAGAGTATAAAGCCAACACTCCTATGATCTGTTAAAACTTCTAGAATTTGTCTGCTCTCCCTTCTTCACACACAATACCTAATTAGGAAAGGTGGCAAACTGTTGATATCGAGAGGTCACAGGTCATAATCTGAATGTGTGTTAAAATTAATAATTCATTCATCCATTTAACCTTCATAATATGAAGAAAACAGATTTTGAAATGGATTGATTGATTTTATTTTGATTATCAAGATATACATGTCGAATGTGGGGTCATAAACGTAATTTATTAAAGAAACTGAAAGTGTCTTTGATCTACCATTGAAAGAATTTCAACTAAACCTCTGTAATATTCTGATGTGTTTTGTTTTCATGAAGCTGTGATGAAGGATCTATTTGAGTACACAAACCCAAGGAACGGCCTACATTCCCCTCTTATTAGCGAAGAAACCATGGCGATCATCAATGACAATGCTGATGTAAGTAATGTGTTACAATGTAGACAGCTATCCCACACCCTATCAAGAGAGCAAGTAGTAGGGAAGACACCTTTTTTTCCATGTAGTCCCATACATTTGACATTTTGTAGAAAGAAGAAATAATTAAATGAACCATTAAATTAATAGATCAACAACTAGTTCTCAGACGTTTTATTCTACAACTAATATTTATGTAAAAAGTGAGGATGATGTTGAATTGAAAAAGGGGAATTAAACTGATATGATAACGGTTAATGTCATATATTTGCTTTTTTATATAAAATGAATCACTAATTAATTTTGTTCCTGATCAATGCTCAGTTATTATCACAAGATTTTATAAAAAGTTGATTTGTTATTTTCCTCCCACAGAGGCTGAACTCTGCAGTACTCTACGACAGGGACTTTGAATACAACTACTTTGGATTCAAGGTGAGAAGCGTGTTATGATAATGTTTGTTTAGTGGTGATGAGACATCTGAATATCAGTGTCAAATAATATTTGTTCAGTGATTCTAGGTATGGATTACACACACATATACTCCATTTACAAATCTTCACATCAGGCACAGTTAATGGTGAAGACTTGGATTAAAGGTACTAAGTCCAATTTGCAGGCCCAAAAAATGAAATAGTTAAATTAGCATTAAAAAGATAATACTAGTTTAGAAATTCCCTCAAAACAAAAGGGCTTGGAAACAAAATTGTGGGAAAATAACGACTGTTAGTTGAATCAAATTTAGAGATTGCAGATCTTTAATTAAATAGTCTGATTTTCAGAGCCTTGTACGGTACCGAATGATCATATTTTTAGAGCTGCACAAAGATTCAATCAGTTTAATTTTGGCCATTACAAGCAGTGGGTTATTGATGTAAAGCTCATTTTATGTGTTATTACAAAAGAAAAAAAAGAAGTTGGTCTGTCACTCATTAGTGTCTTGACAGTGAAATCTAGAAAGTAAACAGGTTTCCTTGCATAATTTGAATACTAGGACACTGCTAACATTTATATTTCAGAGATAGGACATACATGACATATTCATATTTCCTGCAAAGTTCTACAGAATTTGATTTTGGCTGCAAAAGGGATACACTAAATTTTGATTATACTTTTGATGTGTCCTCATGCCTCTCTGCTCTTCTAAAATAGAATTTATGTCACATACTATAATGAGTTAGTATTTCTTTTAATTAATTATTCAAACAGTGATACCGAGGTAGACTTGAGCCAAATTGATTGAATTGAGGGGAGACTGAGAGATGGAAGATTATCTTGAATAAAGACATGGTATCCATTTATCATTTTCTCCCCAACTACCATAATATATTGTCTTATTCTTTGCAGACACTAGAACGATCCTACCTTCTGAAGATTAATGGAAAAGTTGCTGAGAGACCACAGCACATGTTGATGAGGGTTTCTGTGGGTATCCATGGAAAGGATATTGATGCAGCAATAAAGGTAAACTCGGCCTTCCCACAATACTTCATAAATGTTCAAATCTTTTGCCCTTTAAACAAAAACATCAATTCTCTTTACTGCTACAGCCTGTGTGTAAAAGCTTGCATCATGATTACGTTACTTTTCTGTCTTGGTCAAGTGTTACAGAAAGAACGCATGTTGGAAAATGGAAACCTTTACTATAACACAAGAACTAATCACCCAAATATTTGTTTTCCTAAATAAAAATTTTGATGAGTGTTCATTTTCATTTTTTGTTCATTGCTTTCTGTATTGTGTTTCTCCATTTACGCTCTTCTATTCATTCCGATATTATATTTGATTGAGTCACAATGCATGCCCTTAAGATTAAGTTCTGGTATGATTATTAATCACTTTCTACCTCCCTCTCTCTCCTCTCTCTCTCTCTCACCAGACCTACAATCTCCTCTCAGATAGGTGGTTCACGCACGCTTCACCAACACTCTTCAACGCTGGTACCAACAGACCACAGCTATCAAGGTGAGACATAGAAATGCCTTGACAGGTGATTTGATACAGGGCGACCTTTGCAAACGAATCAAACTACTTACAAAATTCATGAACATTCCATGTGCATGGAAGTTTCCGGTTTTATAGCACTCATTTGCAATGCTACATCTGTGGACTAATTCTAGAAGCTTTTGTAGGCCCTCTTATCTTTTTTAGAGAGAGTATGGATATGTTCGTATTTGTTCAACTGGTGTTTTTGAAGTGTTTTTATCGTTTAAGCAATCCCTATACTTTTTTGGAACTGCAAGGTAAAGGCGCACAGTACACAAAATTCTCAGGATTGGATTGAATTGTTGTGTAAGGTTGTGTTGTATCAACTGGACCAGCTGTGTAGGTCAGTTTTCTTTATTAATCTCTGATTTTGTTCTTATAAAATCAGCTGCTTCCTCCTGACGATGAAAGATGACAGCATTGACGGTATCTATGAGACGCTAAAGAATTGCGCCCTCATCTCCAAGACAGCTGGCGGTATCGGTCTCAACATACACAACATCAGGGCATCGGGTAGCTACATTGCAGGGGTAAGGAACCATTATGTCTTGTTCATGTAGCATATTGATGTGCTGAAACCACAATATTGTCATAGACTGTGAAACCTGTAATATTGGCTACCGCTGGAAAAAACATAAATATCAGGATAATTTCAGAACTGACAGTTGCCAACAAAATGCCTTTTAAAGTCCAACATGTAAAGTTATGCCTGGAGCCTTTTTGCGATGGATATGAACTCTACAGAGCAGTATCTGATATTATTATTTCATACATGTACCAATTGGTTGTTATTCTCTTTTTCAGACCAACGGTAACTCCAATGGTTTACTCCCCATGTTGCGTGTATACAACAATACAGCTAGATATGTAGACCAAGGAGGAAACAAGGTAAGGATTCAGTTCAAACATCTCATTTTCAGAGAATACGGTTATACAGGCCTAAAATTTCAATATTTTTAGGGCAAGGCCACTTTTCTGTAGGGCACATTCCTATATTACAGCACAAATAAGAAGAATTGGAAAGGGCACACAAATTCTCCAAGGCCAATAAAAAGGGCATCCATGGCCTTGGTGGCCTTGGATTAATTTAAGCCCTGGTTATACCATGTTTTCAAAACAAGCAATGTAAGAGAATGCATAGTATTCAAGGAAACTTCACCCCAAGAAATTCTGAGAGGTTTATTGTATTCTTGCCAATTAACCTACAAGATTCCTCACCGAACTGTGAAAGAGGTATAAAGCAAGAATAATGTACAGTTTCTCAGCACGACATGGTATCTCAATGGTTTCTAGTGATAAATTATTGGCCATACTTGTAATTTTCAATGAATGTCTACTTTCATGAACTTTACCTTCTACCAATGCTAATTTGAACTTAAACATCGGAAACAGTTGAGCTCACATGGATTGTGGTGTAGGTTGCCAGACAACTAGAAAACAGTCGCACCGTTTATAGAAACAGTATAATCGTCTCCATATGTCCCTTCTTGCAGCGTCCTGGTGCTTTCGCAATCTACCTGGAGCCATGGCATGCAGACATCTTTGACTTCCTAGACTGTAAGAAGAACCACGGTAAGGAGGAGCAGAGGGCTCGGGACCTGTTCTACGGTCTCTGGATCCCAGATCTATTTATGAAGAGGGTAGAAGCTGATGGAGACTGGACCCTGATGTGCCCTCATGAAAGCCCAGGGCTACATGAAGTATGGGGAGAGGAGTTTGAAACTCTTTATGAGGGGTAAGTAGTTGAAGAACAAAATGGTCTTAAGTCTTTATCCTTTGTGAAATATGTTAGTTAGAGATGGTATTTGCAGCATTGATAACAGCTATTAGGCTATTGCTCTCTGTCAGCTGTGCAGTGAAATCTAGAGATTTCAGATGGCCGACTTTCACCTCACAATATCACGAGTACATGTTGTGCAATTATGCAATCCAAAGTAAAGATCATGAAGAAAGAGAGTAATAATAATAATGATAATAATGATATCTCTTGTTTGCCTAGAGTAGCCTTATCAGTATTAATACTGTTCTCCCTTAGGGCCCTGCAATCATATTGTCACATCAGCTTTAGCCGAGCTAATGTGAAAAGACGCTCTAGCTTTCAAAGAATTCCTTCCTTGCTAATGTGAATGATTATGTAGGTTTTGCTGTCTAGTATTTCAAACTCAAATATTATAAAGTTGGCTTTCGACCAATGTGACTTATAGCGGATTATAATTTTACCAGACCCTGTCCCCTCTGATAGAGTAAGTCAATTTTTTGCTGACTACGATGTCTAATAGTCTCTTGAGAGTAAGAGTGGTAGAATATTAAAAATGGACAATTGTGAGCAGTTCATCCCTTCAATTATCATTGAACCCATTTCCTTTTTTTCCAGTTATGAGAAAGCAGGTCGTAGCAGGAAGACCATCAAGGCTCAGGCTCTGTGGTATGCCATCATCGAGTCCCAGACAGAGACTGGTACCCCTTACATGGTCTACAAGGACCATTGTAACAGGAAGAGTAACCAACAAAACTTGGGCACCATCAAGTGCAGTAATCTGTGTACAGAGATCGTAGAGTACTCCAGTGCTGATGAGGTCAGTACGATGGCCTAAAAATCTTGGTTCAATTCAACTTATTCTCAATAAATTGTAATTGTTTGTTATTTTTTCGAGTCTAAGTTTTTAGAAAACAAATGACATACTAGAACATATGGAATATGTTATAAGAAATAGAGCATATGGAATAAATTTGTTTGAATATTTGGTAGGTATTGTGGATAGATGAGATATGGGTAGTGAAGTAGTTGGCTCAATATTTAAACACTTTGAGAGACAGTTGTTTGATTAGATGATAGGTTACTAAATCTGTCTTTGGACAGATCACTTTTGATTAAGATGAAATATGACGGATCTGTTTGACAGACCACTGTAGAAATTTCAAAAGATGGTCAAAGTTGTGTTGACTTATGTTGAAACTTGGCAGTTAGAAGCTTATTTGTTCATGTTTTTTGTTTCTCTGTTGCTCGTCATACAGGTAGCTGTATGTAATCTTGCCTCCATCGCTCTGCCGCGGTTTGTACAAGACCGAACATTTGACTTCAAGAAGCTTGAAGAGGTTACTATGGTGATCACTGAAAATCTCAACAAGATCATTGACATCAACTACTACCCAATCCCAGAGGTAAGCAAATTATTATTTGATCGATTGAATCTGAAGATTTTTGTATAGAAGGGGTATCATGGTAAAATCCATATTAAAGGCTATATTAAAGTTTTTATAATTTGCTCATGAAAACATTGTTGGAAGTGATAACCATGATAACTGCATTTGTTTTTCTCAAAAGGAACTCCCTCAAAATGTTCAACAAAATTAATTGAAATGTTGTCATTGTGTGTTTAACAGCAACAAAAACAACAACCCAAAAACGATCAAAGAGAAGAAATAAGAGTAACGAGGGGAGCAATTCATCTGTGGAAAGCTTAACAAAATCAGAAAACAAAAAAATCTATAAATGGCCCCCAAAACATCTCACTTCTTCCTGCAAATGAATAGAAGACATAATTTCCAGAGATGCCAACTAGTACGGATTTCCCGTAATTGGTACGGAAATTAACGACCATTACGGCAGTACGAAATGTCTAAAAATTATGTTTTTTTTTGTTTTTTTGTTGTTTTTTTTGCGCATAGGGATCTATCGTAGCAAGTGCTGTACAGTATGGTGGCCATCCAGCACTCGCTGCATGAGAAAGATGGAAAATTATCAAGTATTCTCTTAATAGAAGCCAATTTTTCATTGAAAACTTATGTGTTGTGATGAACTGAAAATCAATATTTAGCAACTTTGTGGGAGTAAAATCACAACAAATTTCAGATAATCATGCGCGCATGCGTCCGCTTGCCATTCTTTTAAGATTCATGGCGCCGCACAGGAAATTACTGATTTATTCCCCAAATTACTGATTTTGAGCCTTATGGTTACTGATTTTCTGTTCTGGAGGTTGGCATCTCTGAATTTCACCCCGATGATTCCTCTTCCTAATTCAGGCAAAGCGTAGCAACTTCCGCCATCGTCCCATCGGTATTGGTGTGCAGGGTCTAGCTGATGCATTCATCCTCATGAGGTTCCCCTTTGAGAGCCCTGAGGCTAAGAAACTCAACATCGAGATCTTTGAGACCATCTACTATGCTGCTCTCAAGGCTAGCTGTAAGATTGCTGCTAAGCTTGGTCCTTATGAGACATACCCAGGCTCACCAGTCAGCAAAGGAGTAAGCAACCTTTTCTAATACAAGCAGGCCTGATAATTACCCGATTTAAATCAGTTTCCCGTTTTTTTTTCCTTTTTTTCCTGATTTTATCCCAATTTTTCCTGATTTTCCCCCAATTTTCTTACTCAAAGGGGGGGGGGGGGATGTTGTTGGATGCCATTCCCCCCCCCCCCCCCCCCCCAAATCCTCTCTCCTTTTTTTTTTTTTACTCCAGAGGGGGCGTGGTTGAGGGAGAAAAAAAAAAACTATATCTTTTGGTGCTCACTATTACCCCTGTACAAGATACTGTCACCAAAGAAATTTTGCCAGTCGTAAAGAAAATATTACCGTCCCAGTTTATTGAAAGTAATGGCCTTGAATCTAAGTTTAAGAAAACAGAAATGATGAGACATATAGAGAAAGACAATACCCCACATATACTTATCCATGGAGGTGAAATCTAATGATCAGTCAAAAAATTCTTTACATTTTTCTTCAATATACCCCTTGACATCAACTTACAACCAGATCCTCTTAATACAGTCTCCCAACCAGGGTTAAAATTAAAAAGTAGAAGTGAATTTGATCTAATTTGACTTGCTAGTTCTCATGCCCAATCTAATGATTTCCTTGATACATGTCCTGAACATACAACTTACTCTCTTTCTGTAACTATCCCTAACAGATCCTTCAGCAGGACATGTGGGGTGTGACCCCTACCGACCTCCACGACTGGGCATCCCTCAAGGCCGACATCGCCAAGCACGGCGTCCGAAACAGTCTCCTCCTTGCTCCCATGCCGACTGCATCCACCGCTCAGATCCTCGGTAACAATGAGGCCATCGAGCCTTACACTAGTAACATCTACACGCGTCGTGTGCTGTCAGGAGAGTTCCAGGTGGTCAATCATCATCTCCTAAGGGACCTGACTGATATGGGTCTGTGGTCTGATGAAATGAAGAACAATCTTATTGCTAACAATGGCTCCATCCAGGTAGGTGTCTGTAGTCATGCCCTTCATTCATATTTCTCAATATGCTGCATCAAATTATTCTATTAAGCTGTTATACTTCAGGTTTTGAAAAATTTGTAGAGACAAATAGAGAAGAGAAATTGTAGTACTTCAAATAATTGAACAATAAATTGCACTGCATATTGGTTTTTGATATTCATCGCTACTTGTTTTATTCTGTCAATTTAATGACAGTGTATATAACTAAGTTAAGTATCTGGATTAGGATGTGATTTATATCATTAAATCCAAACCCTGCTGTAAGGATTCTTGACCTCGTCTTACAACTTGAATCATTGTAGTTTGCAAAAAGTTATTTCACTGTTATTTCAATCTTTTTTTTTAATACAGTCATGTTAATTTTGTGAATAGTTTCAAGAAATACGAATTCATTATCTCTCAAATTGAGGAGATCTCAGTATTAAGAACAATGCCAATCCCTTGAAAATAAATGTTTGTTTATTTCTTTACCATTCCATTCTTTCTTTCAGAACATTCCAACAATCCCTGATGACATCAAGGCACTCTATAAGACCGTTTGGGAGATCTCACAGAAGACCATCATCCAGATGGCTGTAGACCGTGGTGCATACATTGATCAGAGTCAGTCACTAAACATTCACATTGCTGAACCAAACTATGGCAAGCTCACCAGTATGCACTTCTTCGCCTGGAAATCGGTGAGTTTTGTGAATTTCAATCTTAAAAGTTTGATTTTTGTCGGTCATTGGTATTCAGCATGTAAATCCAACATCAGGTGTATGAAAACTGATGATTTCATCCTTGAAGGCTTGCAGGCCCAGATTTTTTTAATTGTTCTGGATTTTGTGTGAAGAACATTTTTTGACCATTTGCCCTTTGAGAGACAGTCGTTTGATTAGATGATAGGTTACTAAATCTGTCATTGGACAGATCGCTATTTATTATGATGAAATATGACCCAAAAAAATTGTGTGAAGAACATTTCTTGACCATTTGCACAAATGTTTTGATATGATTATAGGGATTGCTTTTGACATTTATTTGAAACATAGTTAATTAAGTGAGAATTTGCATTGTTTACCGTGATTTCCATAAGCTGCCTCCATCCTGCTTCCGTGGTCTACTGTTGTGGTTAGAATCCAGATAGGAAAATCAGTAGTCTTATGCATTTGGGGGGAATAATTCCAAAGGGTTTTGTTGTATAGTAGTGAAATAGTAATTTCATTTGTACAAATAAAGCAAATAATGTGTTATTTCCTAACCTATAGTTATTTATTATCGGTCTTCTCTTTATTCTTCACCATTACAGGGCTTGAAGACTGGTATGTACTACCTGCGCACACGTCCAGCTGCCGATCCTATCAAGTTCACCCTGGATAAGCTGAGCTTGAAGGAGAAGGCAGGAGCCAAGCTGACGGAGGCCGAGGAGAAGGAGAGGGCTAAGAACGAGGCAGCTATGATGTGCTCTCTGGAAAACAAGGATGCCTGCGTTTCATGTGGATCCTAGATCAGTGCATTAACCTTGTGTAGTAGGTAGTTGACCTTCGACATGAAATTTTCCTAAGCTTGCATGTTTAAGGTCATTGACCCGTTGTACATGTTGTAGGCTTTTGACCTTTGACGTGGAATATTTGTAACATTGCACTTTTAAATGTCATCAACTTACTGCTTGATGCCATTGACCTTCGATGTGAATAAAGTTCACATTTTGTGTCGAAGATCATCTACTGTGTTAAGTTTAACCTTTGACATGAAATATTGCAAATCTTGTATGTAAGATCTGAGAGCCTTGAAATATGGACCAATGGAATCATGCATATGGTAAGGAAGCTCAAAGATCACTGGTTCTGCTCTTCAGTGGATTCTTGATGTGAAAGATAATATTCATATGTCAAATGAGACATAGGTTTTCATGACTTTGTATGCAATTTCATGGCCCTTTTGTAAAAAGCTAAAAATATATTTTCGGAAGGTCTCCGATCTTACATATAAGAAGGATTCAAAACTTGACTAAGAATCTGGAACAAATAAATTGTGAACATGCAATGATTTCTGATGTGAAACGAAAGTAAGGTATTCAATGGGTTATGAAATCACATTATGATTTCATAACCTGTTGATATGAGGTGTTAACTAGATATGGATTAACTAACAAGCCATGCAGCTTTATTTATTACTGATTATGTGTGCCTCGAGTTAGTTTGCTTAGTCTTTAAAAGTGACAGATTAAATAAATTTCTCCCTAAGACATACTTTAGTGAAGCCTAGCACAAATACTGTTTCTTTTGTAAAACACTATTTAAGTCAGAATTTGGGATAGAATGTGTAAATATATGTACATTTTTTGTTATGTATACTTTTATATGATATTTAGACTGATGGTATATAAGCTCCATTACTTAAAAAGCAGGGCTATAACTGGATAAACATATGAGTGATATAACAAAGTGATACATTTCTATAATTTCTCTAGATTTTAGGAATTGTAATTTCAACATGTAGTGTGTTTCACCTTGTTGTCCAATTTAATGATTCCTTAATGTTTCCGATATGTATAGATTGTTCCCCAATTGTGTGTATGTTTGTCCTTTGTGTTTTTGTCTATTGAAAAAAATCAAATGAAATTCTACAAAAAATTATGAGAAAAAAAATCGGAAGAGCACTATTTATGAAGAGAGTAAAACTCAATTACAACACTCCTGTGTATGCACTTGTTCCAATTTTTTAGATGGCTAAAAATTGGAACAGTGTTATGACCCTGCTATGACAATAACCTTGCAAAACTCAAATCTGACAATTGAATTTGTTCTTCCAATAGCTTTAATGACAAACAGTGAATGTGGAAAATTATTTTCAATCACAATTTGTATACATTTACGTGTAAATTTATTTACAATAGCCATGTACAGTGACGTGTACATACTGGTAATAAAAGCTGACTGCCTCTTCAGTTACCTTGTCTGGATTGCAATTATTAATTAAACATATATGTATTGTGTTTTAAATCTGATGATCATGATGGTTTTTATGGTGGTGAACTGGTGATGATGGTGAATAGTGGTTATGAACAAAATAATGCTGGTAATTGTGATGATGAAAATGGTGGTGATGGTAATGGTACTGATAAATGGTGCTTGTAATGATGATGGTGAATGTAGGTTGTTATGATGATGGTGGTTATGAAAAAAATAATGATGGTGGTGGTGATGGTGGTTGTCAAAAGGCTTGGGATGATGTTGAAAAGTGGTTATGAAAGTAATGATGGTGATGGAAATTAGAATCATAATTCTGATGGCGATGGTGATAATTGGTATTGAGTTAGAAGTGCTAGTTATGACAACTCCTTGTTTTGCTTGTGGTGATATCTACACCTTATATGTATCAACAATAATGTGACATAAAATGGTGTGTACATACTATTGTTAATGCTCCAATGGGATATATTTACCCTTTTTCGAATTTACGAATAGCCTTAAAAACCTGAATTGAAAAGGATTCTATTCAAAAATTTACTCTTTAAAAAAATTGGTAGTAAAAAATAAGAATATAGTAAGATGTATGGTATACACTGAGACAATAATGGATCGTTCCCTAACCACACCTAAGGAATGCGAGAATAATAACATATACAGTAGACTTGTTATGTACCCTGGTATGTAAGTTTATTTATTGATAGATATACATGAAATCATAACTCGGTGAAAATAATTGAATATACAGTGATTTTGTTATCAGGACAAAATATATTAGATTACGAATAGTTTAATTGAGTAAGACCTCTGGGAAACTGACAGAGACGGTAGGTGAGGATGTCGAGATAAAGACTTGTCAAGTCAATGAAAAGATATTTATAAATACACGTTCATTATAGCCCTTCTGCTGTAGTCCAATACACATTCATTGCCTTTTTCTCCTCTCATGCTTGTAGTGGCTTTAATTTGTCATGTGGTTTATTTATTAGTAGAACGCCATCTAAATCGGCACAACTGAAGGGTGACGAAATTGCCGAATTATTTCCACGCGTTACCTGCCCGTTACGTGTATAAGAAAGAGAACACAGAAACAAGCAAACACCTACTCTGATATGGGTATATTTTAAATTTCTACCCCATTTTCTTTCCTAACCCATACATCATGTTAACTATTATTGTATTTTCAACAGTACAGTGTTCATTATATTTGGCCAGTGCGTACTCAATTGCAGTCAAGCGTAATAGAAAATCTCTTCTTTTTTTCCTCTTTGAAATAACTCCATCCGTATCATTCAATGGCATGGAGTATGCAGTTGACTTTACTTTCATTTTCTATCTCCCCTCCCCTCACCTCCTTCTTACTTGGTGGACTAGAGAAGAAAAATTTAAATCATTTTAAGCAGCACATCTCAGCAGTATGACCCAAACTGCTAGAAAACAGTTTCAATATTTCAAACATTATTTAGTTTCTTTGTTCGAAAATGGCCTAGATCTTTAGCGCTGGACATATAGGCACATTATCATTTTCTGATATGACACTCTCATGGGTCCTGCTATTAAGAAACGTTGAGGTGGCTTATGGGACAGTTTATTTCTGATTACGACCGACTATGCCACATGATGGTCCACACTACCATGTCCTTTTGAATTCTGATCTAGCTGCCAAAGCATCATCTACCCGTAGAATGCAAATAAGAACACACCAACACCGAACAACAAAACCCCGTTCCAGGCGACAATCTTCTTCACTAGAGGATTTTCTTCGATCGATGTCAGTTTTTTGTCCAACTCCATCTTTTCTTTCTCCGTCAACGGTGGTTTTTCATCGATAGTTGTGTCGATGTTGCATAAGAAATTCCAAGACTTGCCCAGGAAGCTCGTCCTAGCTGCCGCCTCTGTGAGAATAAGGAAATACGTGCGTGATATCTTTCGTTAAGATCCGGTCAAATTAATACATGTTCCTTTGGTTATATGCTTATACTAACTGTTGGTTTTACACTTCTTCAAACATGCTGAATACATGTTACAAAGAAGGTATCACGTCATCTATAAAATCAATTCTGCAGCGATAACCTTTCACAACAACATTAGCTGTGAATTGCCATTGGTAACTATTGTAAGTACCTTTATCAAGGACTAGACAAAGATGACCTATCAAGTTTTGAAAATTTATGAAGTTAACCACATATTTCCAAAAATAAGTTATAGAAAATACAATTCAAATTAAGACATTATCATGTCGAATAGTTGGCATTAGAGCTCAAGTTAAGGACTTTTCAAAAATGTCCTAAGCGCCACTGCAATGCATCTCCTTATTAATTGTCGGCAAATGAATGAACTTACTTTGAGCTAATTCCTTCATCTTCTCAGCTTTGATGGCTTCGTTCTCTATATCTTTCTTCTCTTCTTCCTCAGACATCGGTTTCCTTGGTAACTGATTACCTTTCGTCCACCATGTGAGTCGTATTAACTGTTTGAAGAAGGAAGATGAGAAATCGCAAAAATAAAAATGAAATGCAACAATCATGATAATCATTCGAGACATGTATGTTTAAGAGTTCAAATTTACTTTCATCTCACATTATTCTTACTAGGCAACGGTAGATCAAGGATTTGAATAGTTGAATGGGGATGGAGGGTTGGGGAGGGAAATCACCATCGGGTCGCAAAAGGCGATATGAATAATTGCAACAAATACTAACTAAACAAAAAGTAGTTAGTTGTGTATATCCAGCACATCCCCCTCCCCGTTCCATATCCCAGTCTGCCACTTAAACTCTCTCTTCAATGATACCGGGAGATGATGGTGAGACGATACATACCTTCGAAGATTCTATAGGTTTGGTGAGGAGGCTGATTGCTATGGTGAAGAAGAGTGCGGCAGCGTAGAGGAAACAAGCAAAGTGAAGGTAATGAAAGTTCTTTACGATAGCGGGTCGGTCGTCCACTTGTCCGCACCCGGGAACTCCGAAGATGACGTCACAAATAGCTCGACTCACTCCAATGATGAAACCACATACCAATCCGTAGAAAGCTCCCTGTTTGTAGAAAAATAACAACAAGAAATTAAAAAAGAGGAAACTACACATGATTAAGGTGAATACTTTTAATAGTGACGACAAAGTGAAATGCAGTAATCTACTTTTTGTTATCTAACAACCATGGCAGGAATACGTCATTTATCTCTAGTAGTTATTGAGCTCTTTAGGTATATATGTCTCCATGTCCACAATTTATTATGTGCACCATCTCCACTTCTCAAAGGAGCAAACTATCTTTTTGTGCACTTTGTATGCAAGGATAAATAAAAGTAATCACGAGGCTTTGGGAACCTCCAATATTACTCTATTAATTCAACGAGCAACATACTGCGTCCTTGTAACTCGATAAATCAGGCCTATTGCAGCTCGGAACTCTAGAAATGACGAATACATGTATTAACCTTCCTTTCGATCTGTTATTTGTTTCAAGCTTACTTACTGTTTCATTGATTCTCTCGGATAGGATGGCGGACGTATAGAGAGCAAACATGGTTGGTGAGAAGTATGATGAGATAGACTGGATATAAACGAAGAGTTCCCCTGAACCAAACGCTTCAATGACTGGGAGCCACAGTACACTGACCACTACGAGGATTATGGTACATAATCTGCCAGGATGCAAGAGAAACAACGTCTCATTGGTTAAGGCCACTTGTAACACATTGTAGAAATATTAGCTCTCCATTTAGTTTAAATGTCATTTGATGTATTTATCGCTTTACTTGGTGAGGGAAAAAGGCAACCAAAATGAGAATCAGTATGGATATCCTCCAAGTTTTTATATATTCTTGTAAAAATCCAAACCGGTATTTGGTAGGTCTAAAAAGTGTTTTGTTTAATTTTGTATTTGTTTGTTTTATATTTGATTGCCTGATGCTTACAACTTTTTTTCTTCTAAAGTGGATTACAAATAGTGATAAAAAACAACGATTTAGACCTCTATAGTTACTTTTTCATTCCTCTATTTTTGGTTTGCTTTGGGCAGATTCTACACACATTAAAAAAAAACTTTTTGTAAAATATAACTAAAATATATGTTGCATAGAAAAAGAAAGTTTTGGGAGAAATTAGCTTACTTTCCAGCAATGACAAGTTCAAGCTCAGTTGACGAAGGTCTGATCTTAAGCCAAATATCAATCACAAACATAGAACTTGCACTGTTAAATATAGAGGTCAATGAACTCATCAGAGCAGCTAACATAGCAGCGAGCATTAGACCCTTTAGACCTGGAGAAGAGAGAGGAGAGAGAGGGGAGAGAGAGAGAGAGAGAGAGAGAAAGAGAGAGAGAGGGGGGGGGGGGTAGAAGAGGGAGAGAGGGGAGGAGGGGATGGGAGGAGGGGATGGGAGAGGGGAGGAGATAGAATGTGTGTATGTGTGAGCCAGAGAGAGAGAGTGTAAAAGAAAGAACGAATGAACGAGGAGGGGAGAAAAAATACAGAAAATATCAAACAGAGAAAACTAAAGAGACAAAATTATTTTTAAAAAGGTCATATCTATAATAAACAGATAAAAAGACTACATAATGCCTATCATTATTACATGTTTCCCCAAGAAAACTATGAATTAATGTTATATTTTCCCCCATATCTTTGCTTGATATGCAGACCTTTGATACAGCTAGCAGCTCTTCAGAATGAATTATACATAATTATAAAGGCCTATACTGTATATTGAAATAAAAATAACACGACAAGCATCACGCCACTTTTGGAAAATTCATTTTCGATTCAAGGTACAAATTAATTCGTGAATCATAATTATGTTCAATTCCTATTTCTTTAAACCAGCCCAGTCGGCACCTCGCCATTCTATAACGAGAGATCAAAGTTCATTTAAATTCTTATGAACACCTTCTGTATACAGTCGATGAGTGGGTGATTATATATAAGATAGGCTGACTGAAAGCACTTGACAAAGAATGAACTGATTTGTTTGCTTATACAAGCCAAAAAATTGATTCAATTGATGGTTAACAATGGAAAAGAATGATCTGCTTAATCATTGCTTTATCTAGAGCTGTCACTGACATACTCTAAATCAGTCATACAGAGTTATGAACGAAATAATCAAGAAAGAGGGTTAATCGAAGTTGTTTTGTATCTGACATTGGTTGTGGTAAAATGTACATACAATTATATTTCATATATTTGTATTTCATGTTCCATTATTATTTTCTCATTCCTATTATTTTCTTTAAAAACAATAAAGCATAAAGACGAGTATATATTATGCTGATTGTTATCTCTATTATTACTAGAGGTATTGTTATATCAACACCATGCACACAGTCACATCTCATTAAGCCTGATGATTATGATTAATTATAAGAGAAGGGGTATAACTTACCAGTTGGCATGAGATAGACAAGCAGCCGAGGGTAGGCGATGTTTGAGCATCCATTGGGATTACCACATATCTCCTCACATACATCAGGGTCTACACATCCAACCTCATCTATTACCATGGAAATGGAATAATAACAATAACAAGAGTAACGATAATGACTAAATACATTTACTTTATTGTTTTCGTTTGACATGCATATTTTGAGTATGCGATGACGTCAATGTAAATTTGTTTTCCCTTTTGGTCACGTTCAATCTTCCCTTCAATGAGTAAAACTGATTTCTACATTGTCCCTTTCCGCGGTGAGAACGAATTTCTTTTCTTGCTTATTGTCAAAATATAGAATGATTAATGAGTAATAAGAACTTTCGAGGTATAAAATAATAAAAGTAATAGAGAAACATAATTTGATAGAGTGCCAAGTCATTAACAACATTCCCCGCCTCATGAAATACATTACATTAAATATGATTTATAGATACACCTCTCGCACGACTCAGTTAACCGAATGTGTTAAATAAAAATAATAACAAAAAACTTAAGATTAGTATCTTACCCGGCCACAGAGCTCTACTGATCATACCGGGTATGATCATGAGAAAGAAAGGTAAGATCTTACAGAATCCTGCTAAGATACAACCAGCCTTGGCATGAGATAGGTTAGTAGAAGCTAAGGTTCTCTGAACGATCACCTGGTAACAAGACATTCAGAAATGGAACATGATCAGAAGTTGGCATTTGATGAATGCTTATCACGCCAATATTCGACATGGTGTTTACGCTTAATATGTGACATCAACACGTCAACGACGAAAGTTAATTGATTAAAAGAAATCTAAGATTATTTCGGATAATCAGCAGGCAATAGCTTCATATATTCAAAACAATATTCGTTTGCATGTGCGGATGTCATTGTATTCTTGTTCTTCCTAATATAATCTGATTATGGAATGTTTGTATTTTTTTATTGTTATACCTGGTTTGTACAGAAGTACCACGCAGAGAGCAGAAAGATACCGATGAGCACTCCAGGCCACGGGAGATCATTGGGGTTGGATGCACTAGCATCTCTAAAGATATGAAAGGCATCACTGGTAGGGATACCACATGATGTGTTTCCATATTTAGCTGTGGTGTTTGGGATTGCCGTCATGTAGTCGAGTCGAAGGTTACCCAATCCACCGATTTCATTGATGGCTGGAAAAAGAGGGAGGGAAAAATAAACCGAAAAATGATATTGTGTGATCAACGTCATACATTCACCCTCACTGTAATCTTCTTTGTCGCAATTATTTCCCTTCATCGCACACTTTCTGAAATCATTATTTTCATACAAGTCATCAACGGTGAACAATATCTAACTTTGCAGCAGGCAAACACTTCACAATATTTCTCCAGTGCTCCTCCCACTTGAATATTATTCATCCTGTATCAGTACTTACCAATACCCATAAGAATAAATGCACCGGTAACCATAACAACCGTTTGGAGCGCATCCGTGACGATGACAGCCTTTAACCCTCCTGCTACTGTATAGATAGCGGTCAATGCAAGAAGGACGATGGTGGAGAGATAGATATTCCATCCTAATGCTTCTCTGATGATGATTGAACCCGCATACATCTCAGCCTGTAATAAAGAACACAACAATGACGTGAAAAAAACAAACTATATATTTTTGGTATTTTAAATCTTGGTCACTGAAAATAGTGGTTATGAATTATGGATCCACAGATTTTTTAATTTATAATTTTCTTCGTATTACTTTGATACACATTGATACATTGCAGAACCTCCGAATGGAAACATCCACCTTTCTTTTAGTCAAAATAGTGGAAAAATCACCAAAAGAATTCTACTTTATGAATATAATGAATTATCATTTACCAATATTTTTACGGGTAAGTATCACATAATTTCCCTCAAAAATAATATCAATAAATCAGCATAAATCAGCTGTTGTATGATATACATCATTTTTTTTATATCTAATAAATACCTAATGATGGATAAAAAAGTGCCCGATTATCTTTATTTTTCATAATACTAATAGCTATAGAGTCTGTGTGTATATGTGTTTTCATGAAATTATGAAAAGCTTGTCCTTATAAAGGGTAAAATTCGCCCCTTTTTTCTTACCGAAAGCGATGCTAAAACAAGTAGGAAGAGATTGATCACTGAGATGCCAACTTGAAGTCGCTCTCCTCCAAATCGTTTCTTTAAATATTCTGGTACCGTGGTGATCTGAGTGAAGAAATAATGCATTCAATTTCAGTAAAACAACATTGAATAAAACAGTTGTTTGATATATGCGTTTAACCTCGTATTTGACAAGATTCTTGTAATTCCTGCATTATAATCATATTCATGTGATTCATAGGAGGTTGTATATCAATCAGAATAAATTAGAATATTGTCACAAACCACAATTCTGAATATTTTTAGTAATTCATATAGATAAATGCAAAATTAGTACACTCTAAATTTAACGTATCAGTGGTGTAAGCATGTTTGTCCATCAGTGGGTAATACTTGCTCATATCCAAATAAAATGCCTATTCATCATGATACATTGCGGATAACATTTATTTGCATTTGATAAGCATTATCGCGGATTTCGGATGGATAAACAATTTCCGCTATCTGGATCTACATTAAGTAACATTTAATCCGAATGATACATTTTATTGTACAGTACATTTATTTGTCAATTTACCTAGAGTTATTGTCAATTACTATGCTCGTATAACAGAAAAATAATTTATAGTTTTTCAAAAAACTAACAAATGAAAGTAAATTGTAAACTGATTTGAAGTTCGGTTAATTGTTTAAACTATATTTGACATGCATCTACTTACCCCAGATGCAAAGTAGACAGGTACAAACACAAATCCCAACAGAAGGAGACAAAATATTCCCTATAGGAAGATAATAAACAGAGAGAAAGAGTGAGGGAGGGGGATAAGGAGAGAGAGAGAGAGGAAGAGAAGGGGGGAGTGGCAGAATCAAATATGTTACAAATATATTTTGTAGGTTAATTTGATAAGCTTTGAAATCCATTTGAGTTTTATCGTTTAATTCAGGATTATCAGACCTAATCCCAATTCTTTAAGAAGAGCATCAATAATTATGATCAGTAGCCAAGTTTACGAATTTATTTCTTGTCAAGAATAATCGAGCACCACAGTGTGGGACCCCCCCCCCCCTCCCTCCCATGCGAATGAATGTTCGTAAATGCATCTTTTTCTTAGAGGAAATTAAAATATACAATAATCTGATAATCAGGATTATTTAAAGACATTGTTTAAGGGTCGATAGGATACTTTTAAGAGCAGGAATCCGACAATGTCTTGAAAGGGATACATGGAGATTTTATTTGAACAACATTTTGAGAAAAGGTCAAATATGATTTGTCCTCTGTAGCATCAATGTTCCACCATCTCTCTCACCAAAATTCGATGAGGCAAATATAATTAAAATACCCTTTGAACAAACATCTCAAAAGACATCTTGATCACGGTTGGTTGGGAACTTTTCAATCAAGGCTTCTTTAAACTTGCTGGATAATACAGTCAAACCTGCTTTAGTGACCACCTGTCTACAAAGACCAAATTTTTCGTTTCCCTTGAAAATGGTTTCTCATCGAAACATACACTAAAGGAACCTGTCTACAAAGACCACCTGCCTATAAATACCACTTTTCTTTTCTCCCTTGGGTGGTCTTTATAGACAGGTTTCATTGTACGTCTACTGAAGAAAGCTTAGGCACTTACATGGAACTCATATGCAATCACGGCATACCCCGATGCTGCTGCTGAACTAGCCAAACCAATAAATGAACTGCTACCAATGTTACTCACGTACAACGATAAACCAACCTGAATTTAGTGGAAAAAGGTTATTAGATTAAATTCAAATTAGTTCAATTCATTCAAATCTAATTCACTTTGTTTCAAGTCAGTTCAATTCAACTCGTTTATTTTAATTTGATATTAGCTATATATTTACTCATTTCTTATAATGCATTATGAAACGTCTATCGCTAGTATTATGCTTACTTTTTATTCTTATTACAAGCATATATTTGTCGCAGTCCACATTCCCACATATTCATACCATATTCTATGAACTTTTATGCAATTTAAATAATGTACTTTGAAAAAATGTCTTATCAAACACTTTTAGGAAATACACTCATGCAGAGTTGAAAATAATAATGATTACAACACTTCGAAACCGAAGAAACCTCTTATATTATCATGTGATTTTGGTTGGAGGTATATTATGTAAGCTTTTATATCGATCAGCAGCATAGTCTTTAATTAACCAAATGGAGGAATACAAAAAAAGGTTGTCACGATTTTCTGTTTGTTGTATTTTGTCTTATTTAAATTCGTAACACTAGGGGCCCGTTTCATAAAAATTGTTATCTATAGCAATGCTAAATTTCTATGACAAATTTGCTCTTAGCCAATCAGATGCCATGATTTCAGTAGCTTATAACAGTAGCTTGTAACGTGTTATTGATATTAATTTTTATGAAACAGGGCCCAGAACTTACCAGCCACCATGACATATCTCTCCCTGCCAGGAAGTACCCACTGGTCGTGTTCTTGTTGCCTGAGCGCCATGATACCTGCATATAACAATCAGAAGGAATTACATGTTATATAAATTACCAGAAATTGAAAAGCTATATAATACTCATCGGAGTTATCAATACACCTGTTAATGAATTTCATGCACACTTTTCGAATAAATGTTTCTCTTGAAAATTAAAACAGCAACAACCAATGCATGCAAAGTGGATTTCATTTATAGAGGTGCCATCATTCATAACAGGTGAATAAAATGCCTGGTAACCAGGGGTTATAGAAAGTGAAACATCCATCGATTGAAATAAAAACAGGTCTATTGTAAAATGACACAAAAGCTGGAAAACTGAATTGAAGGTTTACCTTCTGTTCAAGTATAGTCTCATCTACACATTGAATAGTTTATCCTTCATGTATACATAATTAACAGTGTCATGCGTAATTCTCCTTGTACTGGAGATGGTGCACACACTTGCTATGTTTATGAACGTATTACTGGGATCAGTACATCCTGGTCTGTGTTATTAAATTCAAATTATTATTGTCTTCTACTTATATTGACTACTCTATTTCACAGAATATAAAACTCTCATATGTCTTAGGGCCGTATTCTATTAATTCATTTCAAGCTGACCCTGTATCTAAGATAAACTTGAACAATGGAAGATTTAGACCTCAGACTATTAAACTTCCTTTGTTGAACCTAATTTTAAACAAAAGTTTAAGCCCATCGTCGTAGAATATGAGGACTCTAATTATATTCTTAATTTATAAAAAAAAAAAAAAAAATCCCCATGTCTTTGAAATATCTTCCAGATCCAATATCTAACTGTTGGGTTCCTAACTAAGTCAAAGATACAAATTCATCGTTTGTAACAGATTTAAAAACTAAGATATCCATAATTTCAACGGGACAGGTTTATAATATTGTATGGTTTTCCTGTATAAAGACGTATTTCCTTATATAGGGTATAGGTAACGATAATGCAACGGAGGTTTTCACATGGGTCAACCTATAATTATATCATGATAACAGTTCAGTATTTTATCGTTTCATTAAGGGCCATACATTATTTCCAATAACCCATGTGAACATTATTCTCTCTGTACCTCCCAGTTTTGTTATGAAGCATTTATTATCGAAGGTTTCAATCTACCGTATAGGCCAAGGGCCGCTTGATAGTGCATTGAGTAATTAACAATAATTGGCTACTTGATATAGAGATGCCGGTTACTATGATAATACACCCTAGTCTTTTTATTTATCATCTGATAATTAAAGTCTGTGACTAAACAATTTATTGAGATACCCCTGAGAAGACTCCTTAAGCTTTAGTGATTTTGTTGAACGCCCAAATCTCGGTCGATCAATATTGACATATACTCTTCGTTCCTATGAACGACCTTTACCCATCGATCTATCTATCTATTTCAAATTTCTAAACACACATTAGAGTAATATTCGGTGCTACGCGATCCTCCTTCCAAAAAGAGAATACCAAAATATGCATTCAACATAATGTTGTTACCAAGCATTTCGGCATGAATTGCGCAGTCGGGTTGGACCAAAAAAAGGGATTATACTAAAATTAGGTTAGGCATACAAAAAGCCTTAAATGGTGGGGAAAAAAGTAACAAAGTGCAGACCATATTCACACAATGTTGTTTCTTTTCCAAACAAGAGACTAAAATAGGCATTCAAATTATATTGTTGCTAAGCAGCAAAGCATAAATAGCGGAATTGTGTTGAACAAAGAAATTCTTAGGGAAGCAAAGAAGCGTGAAGTATTAGGAAAAAACTATAAAAACATGCAGATAATTTGCACACACGAAGTTCTTTTAAGTTGTGCTGAAGAATATGACACCAATGTATATGTAATACGCCAGGTTCATTCTATAACAAAAGGGCGAGATAAGATATTTATTACATTTCATTTCCAGTATTTACACTGGAGGGGAGCCTCCTTAAGATTGACCGGTCATTGACAAACCCTTGAAAACACCGAGGTATAGGCTACAAGTCGTTTATAATTATGTCATGATATAATTAGTGCGGCCTGTTCTTGGTTGTCCATCTGATCACACCAGTGGCGGATCCAGGATTCTTTTGCAGGGGGGCCGGGCGGAGGAGCAGAGGACAGTTGCCTCCACCTCCACCCGCCTTTTCGAAGCGTTGTAGGCAAACATAATTTTGCAAGTTAAGGAATTTTGAACTTCATTATATAGGGTTCTATATTTCCAAGCTTTCAGGATAAAAGACTCTTATAACAGCAACTCGAAAGATTTTTTTTTTTTTTAAATCAAACAGAGGATTGATAATTCATAATTATTTAATGTGTCTTTTGCGATCATACAGAGGGTTAAGGTAGAATAGAAGAGGTCTAGAGAGTAAAGAGACGCATAACATTTATTTCAGTGTATTTTCGTTGCAAAACTTCAATCCTGTTTTGTATACATAATTATAAATGCCTCTTTCGTCATCAAAAGTATTTCAATAACAATACATCAGCAACTACAATTCTCAAAGATACACACGATATCAACTCTTTTGCAAATGCTACGACGAAAAAATTCAATTGTCCCAAAGAACATCATGAATAAAATACCAAACGTTGTCTGTCTGCGATATTTTATTTGGTACCCGTATATAAACTGTAAGATTTTCTTGATTGTTGTTAATACACAGCAAGACAGACATTCATCAAGTTAGCTGCAACGGTGTGTTTCTTCTAAAGTAGAACTTTGGACAAATAAGAAATGGAAACTCATTTGTACAAATTCGCTGACATAATTTATGAATTTGCTCTTGCCTTCTTTTCTGCAAGTTCTGTAACGCTGTCAAATATTTAGACAGTGCCTGGGTGTATATGAATAAATGAAGTTGATAGATTTGTAGATTGGAGTGATGCGAAAACAAGTGACGTAATAAAAGAAAGATCTTTCTGACTTACAAACAATCCGACGGAGAAGACGATCACGAAATGGAGAACGATGATCACGATATCGACAGCTTCTAGGGATGTACTCGGATCCTCAGCCATCGTTGAATTTTGACAAAATGTAACAAAAATAAAACAATAATAATGATCTTAGCGAAGACACAGTTTTCGACAGTACAACTCCAGCTAGATCAAATTAAGCACACCCTCAGCAGGTTTCCAAATCAATACAGTTATCTGTCGAGATAAGAATGTCTTAATGCGCAGCATAATGGGCGTATCCACGCAAAGTCGTTCGATGGAGGGGGGGGGGGGGGGGGGGGAGTCACGCAACAAACACCGATACAAAGTCTTTTACGAATGTTAGTTAATCTGTTTTGTTGTGACAAAAACAAGATTAACAGCCAATAATTATGAATAATTTTAGCTTTGATTATGCTATGCTTTTTGGGGGAGGGGGGGGGGGGGGAGAAGCTGGGTAGTTCCGAATTGTTGATCATACGCTCTGAGATAATTATCTTGGGCGTATGCTATTACGAAGGTCGGAGATTGTGTAAAGTTGTGAGGTGTACATGATTTGGATAATTAGTGTGTGCAGAATCATTCAAGATACTCTTATTGTTAACCCATCTTGATATCAGTTCCGTTTAATGTTCATTGGATGAATAGGCCTATAACAAAAGCTATACATATAATAATAATAATAATAATAATAATAATAATAATAATAATAATAATAATAGCTCGCATTTATAATGCGCCTTTTTCTTTGTTTCTAGACGCGGTACATTACCCCTGTCATCGGATTCAGGCTTATTCCCGCAACAGAATGTTTGCACATTTTCCACTCCTTGTGGAGCATTCTAACCAGTCGCCATTTTACAAGCGCCACTTGCTAATCCAACCACATTAACTTTCGCATGGAGAGTGGCAAATGTAGATCAATGTCTTGCCAAAGGACATCAGTGCCGCGGCGGGACTTCAACCGCGGACCTTGTGATCCACAGTCCGGTGACATATCCACTCGACCACGACACACCTCTATATGAGGAATATTGTCATTATACTAAACGATGAATTTAAAAATTTGGTAATAAAGTGATTGTTTAAAAACATACAAATCCTCAAAGCACATGTAATCATAATTGCACCTTAAACCTCTACTTGCCACTACTTTTTTCTTCCTTCTTATTTTATGTTTTCACATTAAAAAAAATAAAAAAATAATAATAGTAATAATAATAATAATTTCCATCGGAATATGTATAGTATGATTTGATTTCTTAATAAACACATAAATAAAAAAAAATAAAAAAATAAAAAAATAAAAAATAATAATGAAGTGAGTTTTCAGTCCCGTCTGTATGTACCTTGGTGCACTTGAGTTTGTTTTAAATTTTTATTTATTATTTTATTTGTGTTTATTAGAAAATCAAAAGAAATCACAATATTTACAAATAATTTACATAATTAGAAACAAATTCAATAAACAAAACAGGAACAGAACAAAGCAATAACAATAAAATAAAGTAAATAGTGCCCCCCCCCCCCAAAAAAAAGGCAGAAAATTGAAAACGTTACAAAATAAATATTGTTCAAGAAAAAAGCCCTATTATGCATATTCTTGTTATCATGTAAATCAGTCTGTCTGTTATGTCACTCTTGTAATTCTAAACGAAATGTAACTAAAAAATACGGTCAACTCTTCAGTCTTCACTCTCTTTCTCAATAGTACTGTCATAAGCTCTCCCATGTTCTCTAACTCCATGCATTGTGAACTGGAACACAGTTGTGAGATCAAAAGCAAAGTAAATATACATGAGCAGTCGTACAACGTCTATTTTGATAACCTATCTTTGCTGTGTAAGCGTTATAGATAAATTTAGCGGTCGCAAGACATGAATCGTTTTCTCTGACAGAAATATCTGCTACTGCATGATTAGAAATGCGAAGGTTTGAGTTTTTTGGAGCTTACTTCGTGTATAGACTACAGTTCTTATTTATTCATGTTTCTCATTTCCTACACATTGCTTATGGTTGCAGGGATACCCCTCTCGTATACCCCACCCAGCTGCGTTTCGGCCTGGCATCCTTTTGAGCATTATAATAAAATGTTACTAGCCTATATAGGCGTAATCCCCTCCCCCAGGCGCGTACGCACGATTTTTTCAAGGGGGGGGGGGGGGGGTTAAATTTTTTAAAACGGGCCGAAAATTTCGCAACGACTCAGCCAGCCGCAGAATTAGCGGGGGGGGAGGGGGGTTCAACCCCCCCCCCCCCCACGCGCCTGCCCTCCCCACACATTCCCCATCCTTCTCCACCAGTGTTTTGCAATGAATTGGATCATGGCAATATTAAACTTGTGCGATTTTTAAATTATCGCCTCGTCCAATAATAACATCCCGGATCCACATCACAGGTCATATGCCAATCAGAAATGTTGTAAATTATTTCATATTCCATTATTGTCAACAACTGTTTTTAGCCAATCCGCATGCATAATTCCAAGATGATTGAGAGGGGGGGGGGCACGGGGTACGGATCCCGTTTAAAAAAGGAAGTTTTTTTTTCTTCTTCTTTTTTCTTCACTTTTTCTCCTATATTTCTCCTCCCCACTTCTTCTTCCACTTCTTAATCTTAAACTGGATTTTACATAATTATTGTTAAACTGATCTATTTGCCTAAAACGAGTGTCCTCACTATTATCAACCATAATCCTTCAATACTGATTTACAAATCACTATTCAAACAAATTCGTTCAATTATGCGATAAGTCAGTGTTCACAGCCATTCCAGCTTGACTCGCGTGACATTTGAAAACAAATTGGGAAATCTATTGACAAATCTACATCAAGTGCATACATCTTGGTTAATATTTTTCGTATTTAGTAAAGGTACTGACATCTTTTGGCCTACAAAAATGATTTTTATCAAATATATTTTCTTGGGGAAATCACAGTTTTGTTTGTGTGACTCGCGCAACGGGCTCGAAAAGAAGTTTCCTAACACAACTCTGCATTAGGATGATTTTTGTATGTAGGAAATGAGAAGGAATATTGAATTTATTTTTAAGAATACAATCAATCTATAGAAAATAAATTTTGCATAATTCCGATGAAGCGTGACAAAGCAAGACACAGATGATATATTTTTGGAAACAATGGCAGTGCAAATTGTAGTACTATAGTATATCGAACTAAATTTAATATATGGATATGATTTTCATACATTATGATTCTGAAATCTACAAGTTTGGAGCGAGGCAGTCTTTCAAGTAATGAATCTTTCACTGTTGTTGATGCCCACCCCCCCCCCCCCATTTTATGTTTTGATTGGAACCCCATACAGGCAAGTTTAATGGTCTTTAATTGACCCATCGATCCCCAGGCAACCCCAACACCATAGGGAAAACATACATGATTACATTGCAAAATCTTAACCCTCCAAATTCCCGTTAGAAAATCAGAGGAGGTTAAATTTCACTTCAAATGCATGGTTATTAATCCGACGATTTTATTTCAAAATGATTGAATGCAATCACTCAAGTATAGATGGCGCTCTGTTGATTGATATACTTATGCATATAGTTCGGGTCAACTAATTCGCAGGCTCCGAAAGGGGAACGGGGCAAGAGTGTTTAGCCCAGACAAAAGTTTTTTTTCCTATAGGGGCGTTCGTGTCTCCGGATCCAAGGATGTAGAAGATTAAAGGTATTACAAAGTTTTGGGAAATTTTGAAAAATGGGTGGATAGTGATTCTTTACAATTTTGATATATTTGAATGCCCCTGTGGATGTATGTATCAAGAGGACACTTTTTTTTGGGGGGGGGGGGGGGGGGGGGGGGGTCACGAAATTTTTAAATTTGACATTTTGCTTCGTTGGGGGGGGGGGTAAGGTCACCTTTTTAGGTCAGCCATTGGCAATTTTTTTTTTTAATTTAAAAAAAAAAAAAAAATGTTTGGCCGGGGGGCACGCCCTTGTTTTTCAGTATATTTTGGGCGAATTTAGGGCTGATTTTAACAATTTTTTGGGCCGGGGGGACACGTGCCCCCTGTGCCCCCCTCTGGATCTGCCACTGGAGTATGTAGTTGTGGTATATAATTTCCGAACGAGAATAGCTAATCGGACGATTTTAGTCAATAAAAAATGTTTTATAGTGTGTGTGTGTGTGTTGGGTTTTTAAAGACGTGTATCAATCAGATATGATTATTTACGTCTGGGGACCGACCTTTAAACGTCACCATCCGAAAGACGTGACTCAGTTTCGAACCTGCGTCCTCGGCTGAATCAGTTTGTAACTTCCACTGTTAGCTGGATTACAGGCGCACGCCACAACGCCTAGCTTAATTAATATCTTGACCTTGAGAGGGAGCCATTTAACATAAAGTGTTTATTATTTACAATTTCATAACTTTAGAGTCGATTTCACCCGCAACAAGGATCACTGAATATTGTAGGATCGTATGTTCATTTGAACCAAATTCATTACCCCGTACCAAAACTTTGTATTACCTTTAAGAAGAATACCATGGAATTAGGTCCATGATAACTTATTCGAGGAAAAAGTAAGGAATTTTGAAAGTGCCCAAATTCTTTTAAGGAAAATCAAGGAAATCGATGAAAAATAAAGAAAAACCGAAAGGAATTCGAGGAAGACAAACAAAAAAGTGATTTCTTTTTTCTTCTCTTCTTTATCGTTTGCTCCACACGGGAAGGGAAGGGCGCCTAATTGCTGGATTTCTACCGTTTTAGTTCTTTCTTTCTTTTTTCCCCCTTTTGTTCCTTACACAGCATATAATAATTGTGTATGCTTTATTTTTGTATATCATTGGTTTAAAAGGAATGACGAGCAAATGCTGCAAGCTATAATATAGGCATAGTTCCAGTTTACAAATTAAGACAGCAACAATTAAAATTGACATGTGATCGATGGATCGTGGCATTAAAAAAACAACACATCACAATAATAACAGTACATTGAATTATGAACAATCATACAATGCAAAGAATAATACTGATACATGTAAACATAACATAAGCGTAATGTTGATGAACCCGGGGGGGGGGGGGGGGGGTACTCACGTATATTGGGTATACGGGGATGTGCCGCTCGGAAGGGTGAATTTTTCAGTAAAAATCCTTATTTATTCTTTTCCCCTCTTTTCTCCGTCATTTTCTCCGGGGATTTTGTCGAGAAACTGCAAAATGATTGGCCATTGTATTATTACAGCTAAAAAAAAAAAAAATTTAAAGTTTGAAATCCTTAGACATGGGTCCATTTTTCACAAAATATCCTTAGACATGGGTACCTATTTACAGCAAAATGACCCTTGGATGTGGGTATGGGTTCGGAGGTCTCAGCCGCACACCCCCGTCCAAATATAATCTGAGTACCCCCCCCCCCGGGATTGAACAGTAAAGGTTTTAAAACGATATTTAGACATAGCTCTGCATATTAATTGTACAAAAGATATACACGGAAATATGTGACTTACAGGGAATTTAGCACAAGTGCTAGTCGAGCCTATTTGATTCATTCTTGCAATTAAAATTAATTTCTGCGACACAGAGTAACAGTAGTCGATTCAGGAAGGGGGTGGGGCGATACATGTAAAATCTTTGCAGATTTGAAATTGCACTTTTTTTCCAGTTATCCCCCCCCCCCCCCCGAATCTACCACGATGATGAGAGTTATGACGTGTACGTAAACACGACATATCTTTGTGCAGTACGTGATATATCACTGCGTGTACTTTGCTGTGGAAAGGGTTTATTCTGACCATTTTGGTAAATATATTGAATCTTATCCTGTCTGTATCACTAATAATGCAATTTTCATAGGTAAGTAAAGTGTGTGGGGCTGTTTTCCCTAATTTTATTGCGATTTTCTAACGTTTGTAAGATTCGCACAGTCCCATATGTTGTAATTTTTGTTACCTGGTTAGCTGGTCTTTGAAATCTGGAGAGTAGGGGGAGCAGGAGAAGAAGGAGAAAGAGAATGAGGAGTTGGAAGAGAAGAAGGAGGAGGAGGAGGAGAAGAAGAAGAATAATAATAAGAAAAAGAAGAATAGGAAGAGGAGGAATTGCACTCCAGCAAAGCATAGAGAGTCAATTGCTAATGTGTATTGAATTGGAGGGAGAAGAGGATCAAAACCATTTTAATGATGATAATGGATAATTAACAACAATAATAAATATATTATACTTACTTACTTGGGTATACTTGGGTGTAGAGACTGGAAGCTAAAGCTTATTTGTCCCTCTTTACTGTTGCATCCCGTCTCAAGTATGGTTCAAACTTAATTGGATTGTTTCTCCAATACCTTTCTAGGGATGACTATGGAATGCAAATCTAAATGCTTTGAAAAGGCTTAGATTTGCCTGTTTTGATCCCATGCAAACATCAAACTAAGCCAATGGGGGGGGGGGGGGGGGGGGGTGCCTAGTATCCCACCATTTTGCAAGAAGAAAAAAAGGCCCAGCTTTTCTTGTTTTGATCTTGAATCACAACAGTCACCCAACATTATTTCCAAATATGAAAGCAGGTGACCTAAAAATGGGAAGGAGGGGATTTAGGATTTTTAAAGATTAACAAATGTTTTGTTTTTCTTTGTATTTCTGTTTTATTGTTAGCTGAGTTGAGCTAAGCTGAAGCAACCTCACCATGGCTGATTCTGACAGCGAGGCTGAGGTTACGTTTGAAAGCGCAGATGAAGGTGAAGAGGGGGAGGTAGTTGAGGAAGTCACCAAAGAGGAGAAAGATACTGCTGAATCATCTCAATCACAGGATCATGAAAGTACAGCCAATACAACTGAACACTCTGCTGAAGATGATGCAGCCGCGAAGGGCTCTAGAACAGAAGGGTCTGTGGATGAATCAAGAACTAAAGCCGAAGATGAGATGGAAGAAACAGACGGCAGGAAACAAGACGATGAGAAAAGTGGTGAATATACAGAGGGCAGTGTCAACAAAACTGAAAGAACTGCTGCATCGGACGAAGCGGGAGATGTAAAGGACACTGTGCAAACTGATGATGGACATGAAGGAGAAGGAACCCCAGGAGTTGAGAAGGAACAGAAGGAGCCAGAAGGAGAAGAGATTGTGAACAGAGGAGCACCCGCGACAGAGGACACAGAGAGCAATGCTAAAGCTGGTGGTGCCCCACAGAATGCCTCTGCTGCACCAGCATCAGGTGGTGGTTCTTGGGGGTGGGGCGGGTGGGGAACATCCCTCCTGTCATCTGCGGCAGCAACAGTCACCAAGGTTTCAGATAATGTTGGTGAGTTGGATTGACATGTTTTCATTGACAGCAGATTTACTTTACTTCCCATTTCTCGTAGATAAAGGCTTTACTATCAAAGTTTGGAAAAAAGAAGTAATATTCTATTAAACTTTTTGAGACAGTTCTTGATGATTGAATGATGGTTCACACGTTCATCATAACCTGAAAGACAAGTATATTTCTTGTCAATGTGAGGGAAATTACTTCGATTTATAAATAGAAGATTTCTGTTTACTAGTTTCCATAGCTACTGCTCAAGTGTAGGCAAAACTAAATGAAATAGAATGCTTGCAAGATACCACAAAACAAACAAATGGGATAATGGATAGATAATAATTCCTTACTCCAATCAATCTATCTGGATAATTTTAGGAAAGGGTCTGACCCATGTCTTGGAGAATGTGGAGACATCGCTGGGTGTACCGAAGCCAGAGGAACTCAGAAAGATTGAGAAACAGGAAGCAGAGAAAATGGCCAAAGAGAAAGAAGAACAGTCAACTCAACCAAAGGAAGGTGACCAAGAAACACAAGGTATACTTCTATCATCTAACCTGCCGTACGGATTTCTATTTAGCAAAAGATGCACCTCTGTCTGTTAAAATGTACCATGTGCTTCTTGAAATTCTGTTAGATAGAACATTTTCTGTGTTAATGTTTTGCAAATATATTTTGTGATGAAAAGCATGCAAATAAATGTTGATGACGCTATGGATTATACCTACAATTTTCAACAACTTAAATCTTCAAAGTTACTGAATTTTGTATCCTGCCCATATTGGTGTACACATCTTGAAAATATGATCTTGTAATTTGATCCAAATGGAATAAGATTAAATGTGAAACTGAAAATTATCCAGAAAGTATGCTTCCTATAATTCTCAAACCATCAATGAAAATTGTTTTTAATTATATCTCCACAAGCATTCTAGAAAAATGTTGAATATTCTAGATATCAGTGCAATGATTCATTTCTATTTTCTATTTTACAGAGGGAGACTCTAAGCAGGATGAGAGTGAGGGTAAAAAGAAAGAAGAGAAAGAAGAGAAAGAAGAGAAAGAAGAGAAAGAAGAGAAGGAGCAAGCTGGAGCTGGGATTGGTGGTTTCTTCTCATCTGGCGCATCAGTCTTCACCAGTGCAATGGGCAAGACAGTAAGATATCATATGTCGTATTAATTGAAATACATGGACAGAATTTTGGTTTCTAAGTAAATTAAATTATTTTATTTTTGCATTTTAAAAATGAAATGCATTTGGGGGAGGGAATACAGAGTTATTCATGTTTATTACATAAAAAATGGTCCATTTGAAAAATAACACATTTGCTTTTTGCATTGAAATGGGCCTATACAAACTGGTCATATTAACATAGAGGCTTCCATTTTATTAGTTGTAATTTTTTGTATGTGTCAGTATTATTAATGAAAGTGTGGTGCATCAGGGATCAAGCCATAATATATTGCTTTTTCACATGAGTATGTTCTAGGAATGGATAGGAAATTTGGGTCATTAGTAGAGCAGAATGCTGGTCTGTAAACTAATTAAATTGTTAGTAAAATAATCAAATGGACCTCAGTTTGACTTTGGTGAGTAGAAGTACAAAATATCTTGTTTGTTTGACCATAGATGACCGGTGGTCTTGACGCCCTGGAGATGCTTGGCCGTAAGACAATGGACATCCTACAAGAAGGTGACCCAAGGTTGGAGAAGAAGAAAGGAATGGTTATCCCCAAGAGAGATAAAACCAACCTATCAGATGTAAGTAAAAGTCTGCCAACATATTGTTATGCGTTAAAAGAACTACTTTTTCCATGTTGTGTTTATCAAACTATTGAAAATCAAAACTCTCACTTCTTTGATAGAATCTGATACATTCACAATTTTGTATAGATTTGTTCTTCTTCCCAGCTCAGTGAATAATGATCTGAAGTAAGGGTTTTGTCTGACTTACTTGTCGGCCGAATCCAGCGGCCTGGTGATTGGTCGATCACCGTGTGCGTCGACCAATAGGCATTGTGCGTTATTGTTCCAATTATCGATCTAATTATGGACCGCTCCGCACGGTCCTCCCGTAGAGTATAAAAGACCCTTGCTTACAGTAGCTTTTATCACCTGACGAAGTATCGCAGTAGCATACGAAACGTCGTGATCTTTTAGATTCCTTATTGACCACATTGCGAGACAAACGAATATCACTAGCGATATTATTTTCGTTACTTTATGTTGTTTCATGCAGGGGGACATGATTCCTAACTGGGGGGGGGGGGGATCTATCATGGTTTTTATAATCTCTATAGCACTTGGACAAGCCAAAGTATGATCAGTCACTTGTGTTTTGTTGTAGGTTTTAAAACAAGCCAAGAAAGATGCAGAAGAAGAGGCTACTAGAAGGCAAGAGGAAGAAGAACATCAGAAGTACAACTATAGTTTCCTCTTTGATCAATATCAAGGTGTGTAAGCAATAAGGACATTAGGATGTTTGTTATTTAGATGTTAATTTGGAAGGATAGAAAGATTAAAGTTGTGGTATTGTTCATTTGCCATTTTTTAATCCAATGTGATGGGCCAAAACTAAAGTAAAACATTGGGCATTGGTAAATAGTGATCAGATGAGTTCTTGTGTATGTTTTGTTGTAGGGTTACTGTAAAAGTGAGAAATTTATGAGTATCCAACATTTCAAGCAATTCTTTAAAGAGAAATCCAAGTTTGATAGCAAACTTTCTTATCATTGGTCTAATTTTTTTCTTCAAAATTTGCCATTCTGTTTATCTTATTTTTCTACTGCAATACAAATAAAATTACTAAAAGGGTTGGATTGCCCTTTTAAACATTTGTTATAAGCACTTTGCCTACTGAGATTATTTTGCTATATATTGCCATGAACTGTTAGTTGTTTTTAACCTTTTTAATTTTGTTAGATTTTATATATGATGTTGCAAATTCCCAGAAAGAAGAATCTTAGAAAGTTTTCTACCCAGTAATTACAATATCATTGAATAAACATTCTTTAGAATCGTGAAACTAACCACATCTTGAATCTTTAGTACTATGATATATAGGGCTCCATTTTTTTTCTTCTTGGGGTCTAAACTATTATGCACTGAAAACTTATTATTCTGAAGCCTTGCATAATATACACTATGAACATAACTGACAAAGAAAGCGGACAAAATATACAGTTCCTCAGGTAGACAAAGGAACATCCCTTGACTGCTATTGTGTAAAAATTTGTAGAACAGGTGTCACATGCATATTCTTTGTCCGTCATGTTCATAGTGATACCAAAGGCATGAGTTGTTTGTTGTTGTTGTTTTTGTTGTTGTTGTGAGACACTGTAGTCCTATCCATTGAAGTGTATGAATGTTTTGCTCCATTACTGCCCATGCAGGTCTAGCTCATCTAGAAGCCCTTGAGATGCTATGTAATCAGAGCGAGACCAAGGTCCAGTCATCTATCTCCATAGTAACGGATGAGAAACTAGATGAGCTGAAGACGGAGCTCCTGGAAGTGAGGGATGCCTTCCAGCTGGAGGACCTGGATGCAGTCGATGAAGGTACGTCAGTGTGGGCCAGGAAGATACCTGGATAGAGGAGAGTTTGGGGTTCAAATCCCTGAGTGGTTTTCATGCGTGTAGAGTATCAATTTTCTTTGAGTTCCTTCTTTTGGATGTAGAGTAAAAGGATATGCTCATACAATAACATAATATGATATGTAAAGTAATAAAAAGATGTTATGATAATTTAGAAAACCTTTTTGAATAAAGGGAGAGAAATAGTGATGAGGAGGTTAGAAGAGAAGAAAAAGAGATTGGTTTTGGAAGGGAGAGCATTGGTGACAGAAAGAGAATGTCATGTCCTGCTGCTTGGGCTTTATCTTATGTGTTGGTTGAAATAATTTTGAGTTTGTTATATCTATTATTTTCCTCCCACATAACAGTTTGATAAATGTTCATTTCCCTACTTTATAGATACTGCTAGTGATCAGGACTTTGTGAATGTTATCACTGAGTTGCTGTTCAGTCTGAGCGTGGCTGCCACTCCAGACAAGTTACAGAGGGTACGTAATGATTTTGATATGAGATCGATTATTATTAATGTTACCAGATATTATGGTACTACATTTTTAAAAAGCGGTTAGTCAGTTGGCCTATTGGTATTTGGTCAAAAACTTAGAACATCACTTTTGTGCAAGGTGATAAAAGTTGAGGAGAGAGAGGGGGGGGGGGAGAGAGAGAGAGAGAGAGAGAGGGTGAGGGAGAGAGAGGGGGAGAGAGATAGGGAGAGAGAGAGAGAGAGAGAGATAGATAGATAGATAGAGAGAGAGAGGGGGGGGGGAGGATGATAGAGAGAAAATGAAGAAAAAAAGTAAAACATTTGTCTACATATGTATCTATTTACAGGTCCTTGATGTTTTCATGGATTCTTTTTACTGGGAATAAAATTAAAGTGCCACAAAGATGTAAGCACTATGACAACAACTTACAAAACTTTGATTGTTCATAGTACATGTATTAAGTTACATATTTATTAGCTTGATATGATATTTTACACATGGGACCTGAACCATTTTACATCTTGCTCTTACAGATGGGACATGATCCTTAATATGAACTAGAGATGCTTGATGCCGTCATCATATTCAAAAATTCATTTTCATTTTTGTTTGTTGGACATGCAGGTACAGAAGGAAACGAGAGACTGGTTAGCCAATCATATAACCCAGGAGAAGGGAGATGGCGACGAGGAGGAGGATAAGGAAAAGGCAGATATCAAGGTAAATAAGGGCATCTTTCTTGTCAAGATATTGTTCTAGATTCAAGTTTTATTTGATTGGTTTCTACCATTTTTACTTTCTCTAAGTGTTCTGTGAAGCTATATTTAATTGTAGTTGAGCTTTGCCTTTTTCCAGAATGTTTTGCTGAATCATTGTTTTCAGTTTCAGTTTGCTTACAATTATTTATAGATGTGTAAGTAAGTAGCACTGAATATTATTTACGACACAAGGTCAAAGGTCATATGGATTGAAGATGAGACCAATAGAATCATTCAGGACTTTAAAAATAAAATTTTCAGTAAGGTACTACAGTAAAAGTGAACATCACTAAATCTTATGGTCAAGTGATCAAAGGTTCTGTATTTATCTTAATTTTATCTCAATTTGGAAATTTAAAGAAAAGAAAAAGAAAGAATGCAATAGTGGATTTCCCTCTCCATTTTGTATACATAGTCTATGTTTTAATTTTCATTTTGGAGAAAGCTTGTCTATTTTGAAGATGTTAATGAAAATACAGTAATATACAATTTTACATGGAGACCGCCTCACTTTTTTTGTTTTGGTGATCAGGATGTTCATGCCAAGGCCATGCAGACCCTTGCAGAGCTCACAGCTAGGACCATTGAGCAGTTCCATAAGGTAGCAGAACTCATGCTGCTAGGTCAGGAGACAGAGCAGGCAAAGGCAAAGAGTCCAGTGGAAAGAGCTACCACCCTATCAAAGTAAGCTGAGACATGATATCTGGTGTATGTAAGAGAATAATTGCAATTGTAGGTTGCTCTGATGTTAAGACCTCTAAAAGTAAATATACAATTTCTTTAAGTGTATTTTTATGATAATAAGTATCATATGAAATATGAAAATATCTTTATTTCATCATGAACATGGTTATGGGTAGAATGAAATAAGTCTGGTTCTAACAAAGATTCAAGATACATTTATCTGAATTCTTTTTACTAGTTAGTATATAGACAGGATATGTAGTCCAATATGTATTCCTAAATTGTTGTAAATGTTTATAATTGATTTGTAATGTTTTGTTGGAAACATATATTAATTGAAATTGAAATTCAATTTAAATTGATATACTCCTAATGTAGCCAAGAGAAATTCAGCAGTTATATAGGAGACATTCAGAGGCTTATCTAGCTTCTTAAAAAAAAATTGTTTTATATAGATTCAATAATTTCACCTACATGTAAATATCTGAATATCAACAATTTTGATTTATGATAGTTGATTTGGAAACATATACCCAACTCTATTTTGTTGCCACTGAAAGTTAGCTAGCATTCTAATGATTGATCTGAAAACACTTGACTAACTTTCTTTGTTTATGTGTTTCTTATGTTGTGTCTGCAGGTTAGCTAGCATTCTGTCTGCTGAAGTCAGTTCAGTCGCGACCAAATTCTGTGAGCTGTTGAGTTCCATGGGTGATCAGGGCTCAGAGGAAGTCAACACCATCATTACCAACATATATCTAGAGGTAGGTAGATGGACAAGACTAGATTGATAATGTATGATGATATGAGGAAAATGGGATGAACACAAAGCAATTTTGAATGCCCATTTGATAATAAGGTACAGAATTGACCAAAACAAAATGAAATGAAATGAATTGAAAATATTCTATTGAAGAGCCCCATTACGATCAGTGTGTTCTCAAACTGCGTGCAGCGTTGCATGACCCGTTGACAGCTCTTGCTACAGTGACATGCAATGGGGCTTACTTGAGTGATTTTGACATGCGACATTACTTACTGGAAATATTTTCACATATTAAATTTGCGAACAATGACCGATTAGCGAAATTCGCGAAAAATAAACACCCGCAAAAAAATAACTGCTTGTAAAAAATTACTTATCACTGAAGTTGGTTAAAAATATATCACTTTTTAAAACCTTTCTTTCCTTTAATTGATCCCATTTTATACACGTTTCTTTTTTCTTCAATTGGCCAAATCTTTCTCAATTTACTCATTTACTCCTACAGGCTTCCAACAGCGCATCATACATCCAAGATGCATTCCAGCTTCTGCTCCCCATCATGCAAGATATTGTTGTGACGACATTGAACTCAGAGGAGGAGGCGGCATCATAGTGCACAACATCACTTTTAAATAGGATCTCACTTCACAGAAGCAATATTGGAAAAGACTGAAATATTATTACTGTGATATCGTCCCTCGATCGGACACAATTTGAAGAAATTCTTGACAGATAGAAAGACTGTTTCAGTCTAATTTCCCAGACGTAGCCAGGGTATATGTATGTTATTATATGAAATAGCGTTTATGTCGTGGAGGTGTCGTATCTTGTGGATAGGTCATCAGGTTATGGGTCAAATGGTCCGAGTTTCAATCCAAGCGGCAGATGTATTATCCTCTGGTGCGAGAGTAATAAACATTCCCCAACCTGCAGCTCTGATTATCATTTATAATCCCTGTTTCCTGCTCAATACCCAAACAAGACATAAGGACTTGTTCGGATGAAGTAAGCCTTTGTGTCACTGAACTTTTCATACGACCTTCAGTGACCCTAAAGCTTACTCCTCATTGTGGAGATGGTGCACATATTTTGTGTATGCATGTGTCCAAGGATGGGGGTCTGTCACCGAAATGTTCTTAGAGTCATTCATATTTTGTGCTATGGAAATACTATTTTTTTGCGAACGTATATATTGGGGTATATATTCATCAAAGTGCTGAGAGACTTTGTGAGTTGATAGAGAATATATGCTATATTCATTTGTTATAAATGTCAATGTAATTGTATGAAGGCAGTGGTTGTAAGTTCAACATAATATTTTTGTTTAGATTTATGTTACCACACATAATTTTCACTCTGCTCGTCATCATCATCAATTCAATTCAATTCAATAATGGTTTTTATTAAAAAACAATGCCTCGCAGCCAAAATGCTGAATTGTGCATGTTAACATATACATGAGCTCCATTACATAAAATCACATTTTGTTTGTTACGATCAATATTTCATTGTTATTATCATATCATCATCATCCCCATCATCATCATCAACATAACTTTCATCATCATTGCCATCATTATCATCATTATCATCACCATCGTCACTATCATCAATCCTCACAGTCAATGCCGGAGAGATTTTCAGTCATATCCGATTCATAATCCTTGTTAAAGTATGAAGACACATTAGGTTCTTATTTTCTTAATTTGGAAAGGCATGGTCTTCAGGCTGTGTATCTAAAATAAAGTCAAATGAATCATTCAGAGCTCTTTCTGTTATTCTCTAATTTCTTTCATTTTTTTTGTTGCTCTCAATCATTTATTTCTTTTTGCTTCCATCATTGCTGCTTTTGAGGTTTCTCTGGAAATGTATGAATTAAGATTTCCATTAGATTTGAATAGACTTAAATGATACATAGGTTCTAGGGATAAAAGGATATATATTAGTGATATTGGGTATAAGTGTGGTTATTTTCATGTTCTTGTTCTCTTCTGTTATCTGCATTTCTACTGTCAGTTAATTATGTGTTGACTCAGTATGTTGATTTCAATTCTTGTAGTCAAATGAAATATATTCTATGTAATGGTTATTCTATAATTATGATTATATGTAGAATGCTCAATATTTTGTTGCTTTGTCATGTATAATGATGTAAAAAGTAAATATTAAGTATGAATGTGTTCAGTTGCTAGATACGGTACAGCAATGCATCATTTGTATAGATTTTAGACATGTATAGTCATTTACTTGTATACTTAAAATCAGATTCTTTATTCAAATCATATCTGGTATGGTGACTCGTGTATTATAATAACACATGATTTATAAATGGTGGAAGATTTAAAGTGTTGCAATGGGTTTATTTGGTGAGAACCCGGTCTGCATTATGGTAAATTACTGCTTTTGTATAGCACCATATCTTTTTAGCACACTTTCAAGGGGTAATGAGTGTGCATTGCATGTTCAAATTAAACTGATTTTTCATGAGAGTAGCTGAATTTAGAAATACTTTTGTACAAGATTGTATATTATGAAAAGTCATTCATTAAAATTGCTTTAATATGTGCAGTATTTGTTATTATGTCTGTGACAACATTAGATCAAGATTATTATGTACATACAAAATAAAAAAACAAAGTATTTTTAGATTTTCCCCATAATTTCTTTAATAAGTTTTATGTCATTTTCATCTTTAAAGTCATCCTTTTAGAAATGTCTGTGTTTATGATTAACGTCATGAAGACGGACATCCCTCAAATTCATTTCAATGTAGTTTCTGGTAGGATTGTCATTGGAAAGTTGGGTGGCATCACTCGCATGTGTATTCAATGTATCATATGTGAACATATTTCTTAGATCTAATAAGAAATGTTGTAATGAGAGAAATATTATGCACAAAAGTGACCAAACATCCAGAAAATTTTCATACAATTCATTTATTTATTTCCTTTCCTGGATTTGAAAGGCATAATAATACATGTATATCTAACAAGCATTTCACATAACTTTATTTTGTTAACAGAACATTTCATGTTTTATAAAATTACTAGACCATGCATCTTCTCGTATTTGACAATATATCATGATTTAAAATTATGCATCAGAATAGACTACAGAATTTGTGACATTTCCCTTTTACCTTCAATTCCAAGTATGATAAAAGCAAAGTGAAATAGTAAATTCCTATATAGATTTGGTAGTGATTTTATACATTTCTCTTTAGAAGAATTTGCATCTACTTATTTGTCTGGGTCTTTGCGTTCACTAACTTCACTTCCTAAAGTGTGTGCTGAAAACACAGAGCTGTCATCCCAAACCTGTCCCAAAAGAAAAGAAAACAATTAGTATTGACTACTTCATGTACTTGGCTACTTGAAATAATATTGCTGTAGTAAAATTCCAAGCCCCTTTTAATTGTTAGATTTATATTTCAAAACACATGTAGAGAAGGTCCTACAATATCTGTACTACACTCCAAAATGATGTTTTGACCATGTTGTGATCCAGAAGTTTGCACAAAATTTGAAAAAAGAGGGAAAGTTGACAATTGATCCTTGTCACATGATCAACTTTGTAGATTGTACCATAGGAAAGAGGACAAGCATGGTGTGTTGACATCAGTGCAGTAGTTCATGTATATTTCATGTATAGTTCATGTATAATACATGTGCCTCTTTACATTAAATAGAGAAACCTAATTATGTCAATCTTGTACTCTTTCAGTATGTTTATTTCCTGTGGTTGGAATGTGATGACAAAAATGCAATTTACACACATTTCTTTCAGACAACAAAGCTTCACAAAGACTTGCCCAGATTGCCATTGCTGAATGCACACTTGTGACTATGGAAGGCTCTAACAAGGTTAATAAATAATTGGTATCAATACAAATGGAAATGGAACACCTTGGGGAAAATCTTATCTTGAAACAGTTTAAAAATATTGCAATAAATTGTACAATAACTTGTCTACAGACATTACAGAAAGTGTTAACAGTTTAACCAGATACATTTCATACCCCAAACCAAAGAATCTATGTTAACATGTACCGGAACCTATTATCTTTGTAAAATGTGAGGGATAGTTCCTTAATTTTTTATTATGACAATTTCTAATATGAGTTCAGCCAATTCACTTAAATTCTTGAGGCATATTGTACTCAACGTAAAGGAATGTCAACAATTGACTGTTAATACAATTCGAGCATGACAGAGAAGAGAGAAGACAGTATGTATGATTTGACATTGTTTTGAGTTGGACATTTAGTTATCAATCCAGGTGTAATGATAGTGAGAGGACATTGTTATGACTGGTGGAGCTTAATAAAAACCAACAATTCATTAACTAAACCATACTCCTTCTCCCAAGTCAAAAGCTAAGACTTTAAGTTTGCGCAACCTCAAAGTTATGAACAACAATCTATAACGAGGGTTCAAACGGTCCGAAACATCAAGTGTTCAAAGTTGTTAACTACAAGCTGGCATAACCTTAATGTTAATCCATCCACAGGGTACATAACTTTGGGTGAGGGCCCCAAACTGCTCGCAGTTATTGAGCTAACCTTAAGATCACTCTTGGTTTGTAACTTTGAGTAAACTTAAATCTTCATAACCACAAGAGCATTCGCACGCTCCCCAATTAAAAGACAGTTTCAAACCCTGATCTAAACTTAAGGTTAACGGATTGTTGTGTGCTCCTAACTAATGTTTACAGCTTGTAATATCAGGTGCAGCTGTAAGTTTGGCCATTGGTAAGAGTGACATGCTTTTAATTGGTGTGCTGCATCCAGGCATCCCCATCTCAGCGTGTGCTCTTCCGTGTCTTTAGAGGAGGTTTTTGAAGTTGTAGCGGCTTCCCTGTGGTGGTTGATCCAAATGAAGATCCTGCTATGCACACAAAGAAAAATAAAGAAGGAATCTGTCTTAGCTTAATCTTACCCTACACAATTTCATATACATGGTATGTACTAAATCAGAAGAAAGGGGAACAAATCCTACCAGGCTAAATATATAATCAGGGGGGGGGGGGGTGTTTCACAAAGCCTTTTTTCAATGACAAATGACAAAAATCAGTGACAATTCTGCTGATAACCAACCAAAAGCAAGGATTTCAGTAGCTTATAACAAAACCTGTCATTTTTCACTGATGACAAGTTTTGAGAAATGCCCTACAGATGTAGTCCTATATAAATGCTCTCACTGCAAATAATGTACGTTAGATTCATTACAACATTATAATTTTTATTCAAACATATTTGTGGCTTACACCCAGTGAATAAGATCGATTGATCGATCTGTGTTGAAAAACAAGTCAGAAAAATCTTTGAACCAGCGGGACTTGAACCTGCATTCCAAGATTTGTTCTGACTTGTTTTTCAATACAGATCGATCAATCGATCTTATTCACTGGGTGTAAGCCACAAATATGTTTAAATAATTGAAATTTCTCCCAGGAAGCATTACAGTTATATAATTTTTTATAATTCTTAGGATTCATTGGACTCATTTACAAATAAATGACAGAAGCTTCAATAGACTGGAGATATCCGAAGATCTTCTAGACTACTAAATCGAGTCTTGTTAACTTTTCCGTCCGATGGGCCTTTATGTATCTGATTGACCTGACCTTTAGTCTTCTGAATATTCAATCAACTGGGAAATCCTCTTCAAGAACTAAAACACACATTTTTAAACTCTTGTATGTGTTACAGAATGAAGAGTGATTTCACATTACATATTCTTATTATCATTTAGTAGGAGTATATAGCAAAATAGATGCAACAATAAGTTTCTGCCAATCACATTAAAACATTTTGCTACAAGTTGTTAATGTGCATGAAATTGTCATATCGTGATTTTTTAAAATTCTAAACTTAGTAAAAAAAAAAATAGGCTTTTTGTGTTTCTGTGGTAGCAAAAAAATTGCATGTACGAATCATTAATTCAATATTAAATTTATCAAGTCATTCTCCATTAAATACCTGGAAACTGACTTTAAAAAAAATCTTTGCATCAAAGTCACCAACAATTCATGATATATGTTACTTTATACAGGTGTATACCACAAAATATGATATTCTCCTCCTAAATAAATATGGCACTCATCCATGTAAATAACCAGAGGGTTCCCCAAAGTACATTGGAAGATTAATACATATATTAACATACTCGGAAATGCCCATTTTCCCCATTCATCGGCTAGTATGCATTGTAAATTCTCCTTGTGACCAGAATCAAATGAGTGTACCATCAAATAGAGTCTAAAAAGTTTTGAATATAGGTGTGTTTAACTTATTTCTTTATTAGGTATTAGTAACAGTGTCCATCGAACATAATATATATTGAAGCAATATGATTCCAAAAGAAACTGGACCATGCCGTTAAATGGGAAACTGATACAATTACACACAAAGTTGCAGGGAACATCGACGGGAGTGTTCAAACTGATCTACCAATCAGGGATACATGACATGTATAAACTGCATGTGATAAAACTAGAATGATTCCAGGCAAAACATACCAAATCAAACCAATCGTTGGACGAATACACTACAATCAAGACACGAGTGAAAAAAACAGCATTGATGAGGGAAATATAACCATCACAAAAACACAACAGCCCATCTCTATGGGTCAGAAATCATATGAACAACACTGCAATATGTCAAAGGAATAATCTTATAATGAGACATTTCTTGTGAACAATCATCTATATATCAGCGGATGCCTATTTTGCAGCAATTTAACATCACAACTAACGAGCCTACATGTTGTCACAACAGAGACCAACAAAAAGGAGAAGAACACTTCAAGAAGAAACAAAAAGAAAAACAAAGAACTAATATCCATTATCACATCCAACCACTTTGAAAAGGAAGACGATTACATAATGGATCTCTTTGAACATGATGATCATCTACACATCAGACAAGACACATCATTGATGCAATGTATTTACACTGTACAAGAAATCTTACAGAACTCCATAACAATCTTCACCAAAACACATCAAGACTCCAAACACGGCAACGATCAAATATAAAATAGATAATAACCCTAAACTGCAATCTAGGGCTACATCAAAGGCATAGCCAATTAGCCTATTGGCCCCTTAAAACAATGTCTCCAAATGAAAAGTGTCATGGTGCCCCTCACCTCCCCCCCCCCCCCCGAACAAAACCTTTATTAACAAAACTGTACCATACCTCCCATGTCTCTTGCCCATATACACCAAAGTCACAACTATAGACATTTTTAATACCTTCAAATCACTTTACATCTATCAAGGTGCATAAAATATCTGTTTGATGGTTTAAATAAACAAGTGATAGCATATGTTGTGCAGCCATTGTAATGGAATAATAATGCACTAGATGGTTTTTTTTTTATTTTTAAATCCAGTGATTGCTGTTTCAAAAAATATGTGACAGATAAAATGCTAGACCGGTGTTAGGGTTATCACCTGAATTAATTGGTAATGATTAATTTTTGTGAAGATAATAATAATAATAATAATAATAATAATAATGTTAATTTGTAGATTCCATAACAATTACAAGATGGGGATACCAAGATTTGCCAAAGTGGTTGGGAAAATGTTGATGAAATGAAGAAGAAGAAAAAAAATCCCAAGACAAAGAAAAAGAAGAAGAAGATTATGTAAATAAGGTGAAAATTGTCATGACCATGGTAATTCTAATGCTCATTAAAACGTGCAGTGATTGCAAGTCATATTAGTTTTCATACTACAAGATAAGGTCCTTGTTAAAGCAAAGCTTAGGAACTGGATTAGAAATTTCATTCAGAAAATGAAAAATAATAAACTTCCTAAGAATATCATATATGAAAATTCTTTATATTATTCTGTTTCTTATCTTCAATAAGACAAAAACGACTAAATTTCCAAATGATTTCTCAAACTTTGCTTCACATGTAAAATGAGAATAAAAACATGAGGTATACACCATAGTACATTCTGAAGAAAGACATAATATGAATAAGGAAGACACCACATGCAAATTGCTCCATTCTAATTAACATTAAGATAGTATGTGAACAAGCAATTGAAGAAAAAAAAAAAAAACTTGGATAGAAGGTACAATATAAACAGTAATAAAAGGGGATTTCCAAATAATCCAGATTTGATACAACTTTTTAACCTACCAGATGGTTTATTAGTTGCACTGTGAAGATGCTACTAACTCTTGAAAGTTGGGGCTGAAATAGTTTTCATATGAGAGAGAAAATAGTCCAGAATAGAACACAGACAAGTCTATAATACTAATAGAAGAAAAGAAAGCCAGCTATTTTAGATTCACATGCAGTCTAAAATATTAGTACTGAAGATGTGTATTACTGAAAATAGTCTTGTAAAATAATTGATTTTTAAAGATATTTGCCCCAGCATACAATTCTAAGACTTATAAGCAAATTTCTAGAAGATTTTTTTTTGCAATATTCTTTTAAGTCTGAGATTTCATTCAAATTGTAGTGTTTATTGAGAAGCTTTTGAATGAACAACTTTACTTTTTACCTCATAAATTTAGTAAATAGATTAAATTTAATTAAATCTCAAATAAGTGACTAGGTGATTATAATTTCTTTTACAGATTTACAGTGGGAAACTTTTCTTGTTACTATCTACTGAATGTACACTATGAAATATACATAATTCTCTTCAATAATTTTTCATATATTATAAGAGTTGAATCAAATTTAAATCATAGTTTAGGGAGCTTTGTAGAATAGAAATAGCTGAAATTCTGGCAGATCATTACATTCCTTTCTTCCTGATTGAATTTTCGGAAATGGTTATATTTTGTGAACTTAAATTCCAAACAACAAAAAAAGGATAAAAATAACAAGAGTAATCTGAAAGAAAACCAATAATAACTAACCTGCTGTGGTCCCGAAACCTCCAAAGCCTGTAGTTGCTGTACCGGTAGTTCCTGGATTAGGACCTGCACTGAGACTACCTCCAAAGTTAAATCCAGGTGCAGAGGTAGTAGCTGCTGCTGGATTGGTTCCAAACAGTCCCCCTGTTCCACCACCACCACCACCAAAGGTTGATGCGGTCTGACCCAGGCCTGTCCCTAAGGTAGAGCCTGTTCCAAAGCCTGTGCCAGTTCCGAAACCCTTGTTCTGGAAGCCAGCACCAAAGCCCGATGTGGCACCAAAGGTTGAGCCGGCACCGAAGGTTGAGCCGGCACCGCCCAACCCTGTTGCGGTACCACCCAATCCTCCAGCTGTACCTCCTAAGCCTGTTCTGGCGCCGAGACCAGTTTGCAAGCCACCTCCCATGGCACCTCCCATGCCACCGCCCATGCCACCTCCCATGCCACCGCCCATACCTGGCAAGAGTGAGATATATCATAGTGTTCAAAGATAAAACAAACATCCTCTCCCACCAACTAATTATCACTAATGTTAACAAGTTATCAACTTTAGAAACATCAAAGTAAAACTTTATTTAACATGCAGATTTTATTTAATATTTTTCTCTAATGAGTATAAGATTAACCATATCCAAGCAACTACTGCTCTGTTAACATGGGTATAGCCAACGCTACAGGCATTATATGCCCTATTCTAAACACTGAAAGATATTTGAGTATTTCTTCAATATTTGTGGCTTCTTGCAACAAATTTCAATCTACAATTAATACATTGGTATATAAGAATTGACAACATCTGTAGTTTTCTTCACTAACAGAAGAAATATACCTAGCAAATAGATGGAAGTAAAAAAAACCATGATAGTACAATAATATTCTCACCACTTGGTTTTTGAGCAGACTGCATAGCTGTAGCCATAACGAGGGCCATATTAGGAAACTGTGTGAATGGCTGAGGACCCTTGGATTGGGTCTTTGACCTGGTCTGTCTCTCAGCAAGCTTACGACGGGCTGAGAATACATCCGTGGAGTCTCCCAGGTACACCCGACGGTAGTTTAGGTACTGCTCTTTCTGGGCCTGGAGGGAAGGAGAGTGTCATAGGATTAGTTCAGAAAACGAGAAAAATACACCTGCCTCATTGGAGATATGGGGTTCGAGAAAAACCCTTGAGATATAGGAAACCAAATACCTCTTGCCCAAGTGTGAGAAAGAAATACATTACAGTGTCCTATTCAGGGGCAAAATTTGGGTCATAATATTGAACCTTGAAGTATTAATGGAGTGAAGTAAAAGAGTATGTACAGTAAAAGTTGAGAAGTGCAAGTAAAAACATTGCTGCTCAGTTTGCAGGAGCGGGATCCAGCAGGAGGCTGCAAACTCCTGACAGTTGGGAGAGCAGCCTACAGAAAAGTAGCGAGTGAGGGGTTTATACAGCTACATAGGGTAGTGACCATTCCAGATTCTTACATAATCTCACATTATCATCCCATCAAACATTCCTGTTTGTACTTCTCATCTGAGACATGTTTGTTTGGCTTCAAAACTACCAGAATAAGTAAAGGAATTCATGTGATGTCAACAAACTTGGCCCACTCACTATGCTTACAAAGTTAGAATTTGAGAACATGTGCTGGAAAGACATTTCACAAATGTAATTAGTGAGATAGTAATGCAATACATGAGTATCTAATGTACTTATTTACAAGAACTGATGAATATTAATATTATTAATGTTCATTGCTGATACTGATGGATGTGTATAAATAAAGGAATGGAAAGGTTTCTGGTAAACTAAAAGGCAAACACTGGAGGATAATAAGTCAAGAAGGATAACAAATTACAGAAAAAAATCTAGATGTACTAACCTTGATTATCTCATGGACACCTTGAAGTTGAGCAGCCAGAGCTACGAATGTCTCGTTGAGTTTCACCATGATATTAGAGAGCTCTGTACAAAGAATAAATTAGAAGGGGGGAAAAATAAAACGAACTGAAGTTGAATGACATGAACAAAGAGTGGTAAATTCATATTCGTGAGAATCAGGTCAATAAACGATGGTATCATTATACATTAACAGCTGAATTGTCTCTTTAAAGAGCGCCGTGCCGGTCATATTTTGAGAACGATTGTCGCGAATGAGTTAATAGATTTGAAAAATTTAGAAGACGGTCTAACATTTCTTGTGAGAAAGATGAGTGTATGGTATCTTCAACAGCAGTTTACTGACTTTCAATTGCAATTCTCATTGTTTTTGTTTTCCTTGGAGTTGGCAATGATAAGAGGTTATACTGATAGAGGTGGTGTGGTCTAGTGGATACATCACTGGACTGTGGATCACATGGTATGCCATCCGATCTTGCAGCGGTACTGATGTCCTTTGATCTACATATGCCACACTCGACCCAGGTGAGGTAAATTGGAACCCAGCAGAAATTAATTCCTTCAATTGCTAGAGTGCCATATTGGCAGCAAAACCGAGGTAATAATTTTGAAGCGCCAAGAGTGTGAAATCTGACAGACATTAGCACTATACAAGAACCCACTATTATTTTTCACCACCACCACCACTATCATTATCATCGTCGTCGTCGTCGTCGTCAACATCATCATCATCATCATCATCATCATCATCATCATAACCTAAGCTATGGCTCTAAACAGAACATTGCTGATGTATACCTTGAGGTGAGTATGAAGCAGGTTGCTCAAGGGCTGCCATAAAGCTCTCCATCTGTTCTATCTGTTGTCTACATAACACCATGTCTTGCTCAAACTGGTACACAAGTCTCTGGAAATACCTAAAGAAGAACACAATTTTAAAAATTGTGATCATGAATTTGTTGCACTCCTAAAGTTTTGATGACAGCTGTCCAGGGTGGAGTAAGGCCTAAAGAAAAAAAGATGTTGTATTGCCCTTTAGGTGCCAAAACATGGGTTGGTCGGTCCGAAATCTTATTTTTTATTAACTTTTTTTTTCTTTCTCCCTCTTTGGGCTGATATTTCTCACCTTTTGAATGCTTTCATTTTTTTCTTTCTCTAAAAACGGTTTAAAGGCCTAATAGAAATAGTGCGAGCATGCAAGTAAAAGAAGCGACACATTGTAAAATGTGATTGCTATTACTGCAAACATACAGAGACAAAAATAGTCTGTTGAAAAAGGGGTGGGGAGGTAACAAAACGATGAATAACAGACTTTTCACAACTGAAACTTTTTCAAGTACCTCCTGCAATGAAACCTAATTTTCTTTATTTGTTATATATGTGATAATATGAGGAACTATAAAAAGAGTAAAGGGTAAATTCTCCCTTGAATGGGTAGTAAGTATATCAATAAAAGATTTCAATATACAAGTTATCACATCTCTCATTCCAACCCCTAGGGTACTCCAGTACCAGTTCATTTAAATTTCAGACAAAAATAACTATTATAGCAAGATCTCTTTAAAGAGAAGGTCGAGTTCTGGGAAGAGGTGAACAATAATTTGTGAGCGCTGTCATTGTTATTATGCCAGCGTGGAAGAACATCAGATAAAGAATGTTCCCTGAAAAGCATGGCTCTTCACATGCCTCAATATTCTAAATATGGCATGTAACATCATAAAAATCGGGACAGATTTTTATGCCACATGTTCGTGTATTCCCATATACATCTTTCTGTGTACAATGCTTGTAACTTTACCAAAACTGGGCCAAATTTCTTATCATTTTGATGATTCCAGAACCTTGCAGTACACACCAATACTGATATGCTAGATGATCAACTTTTTCTGATCGATTCCACACCGTTTCTTTCACAATGCAGTCTCATGACCAGAACTCAACTTTATCTTTAAGACTCACTCAGTAGGTGCAGAGTATTCTAACTGAAGAGCAGCTGGTATCTCCCTGGTCCTCTGTGCAATCTCTACATCTTTCAGCTGCTGAGAGGACTGCTCCTTCAGCTTACGTACGGCAGCAGCATTACGCTGGAGACTGCTGGAAGCCTGCCGAAGGAGCTGATGGAGAGCTGCTGTCTCCTCACGCACTCGATGGAGGGGTTTGTCAGAGAAACGTAATATCTCCTCTCGTGTCGACTTCTGCTTTTTGACGTACGCCCTGCAAGTGACAGAAATTAATAATAAAAATGAAAATAAAAATAAATGGTTAGCTCTGAACTATCATCTATTACTATCAGTATTTCTTTCTATAATTGAATAAAATTCCATATACAAACTAAAGACCAAGATACGTTGAGCACAACTTGAAATTAACTGTGGAAAAAATGACAAATTTTGAAATAACTAAAAGATAAATAACAGCACAAAGCTTAATCAGATGAAATAAGGGAGTAAACAGTTTCATCCCAATAACAAATGTATCAAAGCAATACAAGTTCTCATCTCTGCTCAATATCAAAAGCTTATAAAGAAAGCAATCCATTCAAGTACACAACGCATCATTTTCAATAATAGTGGCCTTCAAAACCTTTGCTTCACATACATGTAGGCAATAAACAGTTCCATTTGAAGCATCAAACTCCTGTTTCATAAAAATTAATAATGATACTCACTTGAATGCTTGAACGTTCTGACATATTGGTTGAGGCACATTGGTTTCCTTTACACCTTGTCCTTTGCTACAATTTTTTTAAAGATAAATAAAAGAGGGATGGGAGAGAGATGGTGACGTTTAAGATCGGTCCTCATATCTGATTGATACACGTCTGGAAAAACCCAATTACACACACACACCGAGAAAGAAAGAGAGAGAGAGAGAGAGAGAGAGAGAGAGAGAGAGATGGAGTGAGACAGAGTTCACACACATACTAAGGATCACAAGTCAAATAAATCAACATACTCCTTTCTCTACTATCTTGATCTCCAAGAAAATGTTTTAATGTAAAGTTCCCTTTTTGCTAACATGAAGCTTGAGCCCTAGGAGTGAAACTTTGCTATAAATATTTATTATTGTTCAACTCAACATCCCCATTACATATATGTGTCGAGTGTTGACAGCTCCTGAGTCCAAATAAGATTTGTTGGTTGTTTTTATCTTTGCAATTTGTGCAATCGACGGACAATCTGAACAATGACGTCAAGAAGATTACCTGGTTGAATCTGAAGTAGTACTTGTGGTTGCTATGGAAGTAGACAGAGTCGATGGGTCCACACCACCTAGGCCAACCTTAGCTGTGGGTGCAACAACACCTGCAAACCACAAGGATGTATCAAATGTTAACACCTACAATGTGAAATTGTACATCTACAACAAACAAAATGATGCATAAATGTGAACATACAGTGAAATCCCTTTATGTCCTTCAACAGCTATAACTGATCAAACTTCTTCTTTTTTAAAACAGAAAAAAAATGAAAATGAAAAATTGTTTCAAATAAGAATTTGCAAGAAATGCATGAAATGCATGAAATGACTGCAACACAAAACTGAATTGTCTTAAATGCATACCTGTAATTCTGGCTGCAATTAAGAGGTTAAAAAAAACACCATATGACTGTACATGTAGCATTGCTATTTTCAAAACCCAAATTCAAGTTTTTTCGTTACCTAGCGTAAGGCCAGTCGATGCCCCACTAGTGGAAATACCACCTAGCGTTAGTCCGGAAGATGTGGCTGCAGTCCCTCCGATGCCGAAGCCTGTTCCTGTTGTACCTCCCAGAGTTAATCCTGTCCCAGAAGTTCCACTCAGACTAAAACCTGCTCCAGCTGGTTTAGCTCCGGCAAGGCTCAACCCACCTGGTTTAACTCCACCTAAAGACAGACCTGTTCCAGCGTTGGTACCTCCTATGGTACCCCCTAGAGATAGACCTGTACCAGTACTTGGTGTTCCAAGGGTTAGACCGGTACCTACAATAAAAATAATACAAAGTAATCTTAAGGAATACAGGAAATATCAGTTAGTATACAACCACAGGAAATAGATGGGGAAATTTTACATACTGATACATGTAACCTTACAAGCTTACAAAATAGAATCATCAATGTAGCATACTTTACTGCCCACATTCAATGCCAAGTTCATTAAATTAATATGTGTTACTAATTCAGCAGTCATTCTCTTCTGATATTTTTTGAAAAGTTCTTTCTTATACTTCTTCTAACACTTGGTCCATAACTAACTTTTAATTTTGATTTTTTAAAACATGCAGGCATTCCAGAACAAATACTCTTGGGTTATCCCAAATCTGTTTTTACATCTTCACATTTTACCAACACCGTTTTTAGTTAAAATGTTAAGTAATATGGCCCCACTGCCCTCATATATTCTAAATTACTTACCTGCAGCGGGTGTAGCTGTTGTGGAACCAAGCCCAAAACCAAGACCTGTACTAGCTTGAGATGCCGCTGAGATATATGAAAAAGAAGTCAGACAAAAATTGATGTGTTAAGACAAATATATGAAGTATGACAAATTGTACTACCGATAGTAGTAGTACACACTACACAAACAATTTTGAGTTTTAAACTTTTGCCTGCTCCGAAATAGAATTCAATTTACACTGCTAAATGAAACTGTATTTTACTAGTACCTGTATTAGATAACCACATACAGGGGTGTTCCTGTATTTTTATGTTGTAGTTACTAACTCCAGAGTCCAACTCCAAACTCAATTCAACTCAATTTTTATGGAAGCAGTAAATACTTATTCCACATGAAAAGGTATGGGGTGGGGGTATTCATACCTCAACAGATCATGTAACATCATGGAAGTCTGAAATGGTATCAGCGTCACTACTAGGATTTAAAAAATGATGTCAGGACCTCTCGACACTAATTCCCAACTAAGCACACCCAAACCACATATTTTCTGCAGGACAAATTTCTAAACATACCTGTTGCAGCTCCTAGTTGCAGTCCGCCAGATAGGTTTGTTGCTGGTGATGATGTTCCTGCAAATTTAAAGCCTGTTGCCACTCCAGTCGGAGCTTGCGGGTTAGGTGCAGGAGTGCCAAAGGACAGTCCAGTTGGTTTTGCTGTTGCACTGTGAAGGCAAATATGAGAAGAATGTTTGCTCCTTTAAAAAAATACAGCCTCTACATTAAGTTTTACTTCCAAATTTGCTTATTCAGCATTTTTTTTTTTTTTTTCCTGTATAGATCTAGTTTGTTGGATCTACCTGCCACAATTACTTTCCATGACTTTGGGAGATTTTATTTTTCAATGACTCTCCAGGTTTTTCCATGACCATGGGCATGGGAACCCTGATTGTAAATGCCCTCCAGGCCAAATTCCATTGTTTTAGTTTGATCCTGAAGAAATCTCATAGATTTCATCTCCGATTTTTAATGTCTGATTGCAGCCCACAACAGTTGAAAAAGATTTAAATCGCTATTATACTGCTGCTATTTTTAGCACTTACATCATGAATAGGGTAATCGATCTTAACGTGGGGAAATTTCAATTTGTCTCATTTTTGATATTTTTTGGTATGACGATCAGAACCGGACCCACGAGCAATCAATGCGTCGGATTTCAATGAAGGAACGCGAGTCAAGTTTCAAACATTATATGTTTTGATATAATATTAATTTATATACCTGCATATGAAATATGTAGGTGATTTGATTTTCGTAACAATGTTTTTTTGCTCCGAAACTTACACGATTTGTACCAAGAAAAAATTGGCTGCATCACTGGCGCTTAGTTAAAGTCATTAAGTGGTAATTTTTTACGGGGCTGCACTGGCGTTGTGTATCGCAGCCGCTAGCTGATGAGTGCACACGTATCTTGCTGCTTGCTCAAGTCAAGCAGTCACACAAAAATGACACAACCCTCCATTGACTTGTGTGTTTTAAGCCAAGTGGGGGGGGGGGGGGGGACTGAAAATGGGTGTTTTGTCAACATTATACTACCATTATTTCTCCATTCGTTGACCTAGGGTGATAGTCTTGGTAAAAGTTTAGATGTATTCTTTATGCTCTTTCAAATGGTACTAGTTTCAAGGATATTCAATGATTTCTATTTTTTTGTTTACGCACCTCCCGTCTGCAAACACCCCCGGCCCAGAGGTTAATGGTTGGCCGCAGCTCACCCGATGAGCTGTGGCGGATCGCCGGCAGGCACACACCATTGCATGAAAAACGTGCCCGATTGAAGGCCCACGAGTGAAAAATCTCCTTCATGAAGAACATCATAAGCGGTACAGTTTATTTAGGAAAACTCACATCATGGCTATCATTATATACTTACCCAGGATTCCCAAACGAAAAGCCACCAGCTGCACCACCTCCACTTGGTCCTGTTGTCCCAAATTTAAAGCCGCCGCTGCCCGCCATCTTTTCTCGATCACAGATTTAACTGAACTGTCGGTTCGATTAGTCTAATAACCGTAGGTCAGTGTCGTGTACGTGTGTATTTCCAATGGCTAATGTCGGATAATTATCAACGGATAAGGATATGCGTTAAATTGTAACCGAATCACACACAGCGGACATGGCGAAACAAAAAGTGACAAATGGTGAGGATTCACATCGCCTCAACTTGGCTTATCAAGACATGCAAGAGCTTCCAGACAACATCGTTCAGCATTATAGTAAAACTACATTTGTCTTAGATCTGAGCTTCAATAAATTTTCGTATCCTTTTGTGAAGTTTCAAGAAAAACCAATTTTTCAAACTTGTTTTGATACCCTGCCCAGGCCATTAATTGCATTGTGATTTGTGTGTCTGGACAGTTGCTTTAAAAGTGAGGCCTACACTACAGCACTTTGAAGAAGCTGAAGTTTACAAGCATTTTTCATTTGTCTGTTAAGACTTATGTTGGAAAACATTTATTATAAAGGATAACTATTCATGATGGTTAGTGCTATTTGATTAATAGGCGAGTTGGCTCAGTGGAGGCGAGTTGGCTCAGTCGGTAAAGCGTCCGCCTGTCGAACCAAAGATCCCGGGTTCGACTCCCACCCAGGCGGATGACTGAAGCCTGCGTTGTGTGTTAACGTGCCCCTTCCATTGTTCATAGATGCAGGTTATGTTCAGTGGAAAACACTCCATCCCTCGGATAGGACGTTAAATGGAGGCCCCGTGTAGAGAAGAGTCACTACCTTTGCACGTTAAGAACCCACTGCACTATTCGTATTAGACCGAAAACTTGAGTCTCTCTAATCGTCGGTTGTTCCACTGAGACTACGTCTGGCTCCACTAGACCTCCGATTATAGAGACTGAAGTCTGGGGACCTCTTTCTGTGAGGCACTGTACGGAACAAATGGTTCGGTTCGACCGGACCGCGATGAATGAGATATGCAACGAGATTTTCACTCTTTACATCCTCATAACTGCTGCAATTACAACACAAATTAAAAATAACATATATATAGCTTATTTGACTTACGATAGCTTGCTCATTTAGATCCTAAATTAATGATTAATCCGAGAAAGTCTCGTCGTCAACATTATCCGTCTTGGTAGTTGATGAATATTCATTTTTTCTTTTCGAACGTCCAATAGCTACCGTAGCTACGTACGAGTCGGCCCAGCTTGACCAACGAACTCCCACGAAACGAGTGCTCTGATTGGCCATTTGGCTATGTTTTGGTAGGTGGACCCGGAAATATATCGGCCGCCGGGTAATATTTCGAATGCATGAACGTACTGCTTCGCGGATCTGAGATACAAATTGGATAATTCATATAAGTAAGTCCGTAAATTACGTATTTAATATTAAGTTATCAAATTTTGATAACTGTAATTAGGACAAATGACATACCGACCTAATTTACATCTGATTTAGAAATCAGAAAATTAGATCTAAATAAAGAAAATCGGGGAGAAAATGTTTTGACAAAAAAAGCTGCCATTGTTGGCTATAGCTACCCCCACGGTACGAGATCTCTGGGTTGCCATCTGTATTGGGGAATGACAACAAATGTCAGTTTTATTAAAGAAATGACCCAAATCAGATGGTTATTGCTGTCTATATTCGTATAAGAGTAGGGGAAACCCCGGTGTAGTGGTCCACCTGCACACACCGTACGATAATACTCTGTAAAGAGGTCTGTACTCAAAAAGGAAGAAGAAGAATACTTTTCAATCTGAAGGCAAAAGAGAATGGGCTTCATGATCATGAAAGTTCAAAACACTGAAAATGAAATTGTTTAAATCATGATCATGTTTGTTATTATTAAGTCATGTCCAGACATCCGACCAACCGTCATGAACTTCATGATCATATAGTCTAGATCTAGATTAAACTTATTCGTATTCACTTGTTAACAGGGAGGGAAGTAGGGAGGGAGGTAGAGAAAAGGAAATAGTGAAAAGGTCGAAAGATTTCCTTTTGCGACAGCCACCTAAAATCGAACGGTTTCGAACCCTAACCCTAACCCTAACCTTAACCCTAACCCTAACCCTAACCTCAACCTTAACCCTAACCCTAACCCTAAGTCTATTTTAACATGTTTTAATATATCATAATCATATTATTATTAAATATATCATTCTAACTCTAAGCTGTACCCAATTTCTTTTTTCAATTTGGGTGGCTGTCGCAAAAGGAAATCTTCCCTAAACCTAGGTCCACTTACTTTATTTGTTCAATTTGGCTAATATTGCGAGTAGAACTGTGCTGGTGATCAACTAGGAGAATGTAAAGGTAAAATTTGAATTAAAAATAAATTTTACCTGATTCCGGCCCCTTGATGTTATTCTGAGAGTTACAATAGTAGCAGGTCATTATAACTCATAATACCTTTTTTTTTACAGAGTTGATGACCCTCTGCATCTATAATAGCAGATGGTTTGTTAGATAATCTGTGGAAACTGGATGTTCAACTTTTTTTAATACTTTTCCTTAATTCAGTAATTCCAACAGAGAGCTAAGAACACTGGAGGGCTTTGACAATATCCACACCCTAATCTTGGACAACAATGAAATCAAGTCACATGCAAAGTTTCCTCCAATGCCTTGCTTACACACGTTGTGGGTCAACCGTAATAACATCACCAACTTGACAACGTTCATCGAAACCCTGGCCCAGCACTTTCCCAAACTCAAGTTCCTAAGCATGATGAACAACCCTGCTGCTCCTAGCTACTTCAATGGAGGCACCTTCCAGCAGTTTCAAGACTATAGGTAGGCTTTGAGCAACCAAGCTGTTTTTATCTCCTCGTGAACCATTGTGTAGCTGCTAACCATTCTTCTTCTGACGCCTTTAATTAATTTTATGAACCGTAGATTGATGTTTTTAAAAGATAAAAAAGACACACAAAAAAAAAAAAAAAACCCTAGATTGATGTAGATTATTCTCCTGTTATGAAAATGTCTTTGCAAAAGTGTTCAAAAAATGCATTCACAATTTTGTCTAGAGAGATTTTTAGTTTTTGCTGAAGGTTTGTAGGCATGCCATTTAATATAAGCCCCCCCCCCCCAAAAAAAAAAAAAAAATGTATCAAATACTACACCCTAAAGTTCAATATAATGTCCCCATATTGGGCAAAAAGAATTTCCATTTTCGGTTTAATAAAATTTGGAGTGGACTAAAAAAAATATAATTATTATTATATACGGTAGGCTCAATACTTAGCACTTTAAATAGTTGATAAAAGTCATTTTGATAGAATTGATTAACTTTGGGTATCGTTTGACTGAGTAGCTTTATTGACATGTCAGAGGTTTCTTTTCCAGGCAGTATGTGATCAGTCAGCTCCCGATGCTTGAGACGTTAGATGATCAACCAGTCACATGGGACGAGAGACAAGAAGCAGAAAGAATATATAAACAGATGTTCACCACCAAGCAGAGATCCAAAAAGGTGATTTAAGACAGTCTCTGTGGTTATTTGACTCAATCAGATCTAGTTTGATAAACTTATGTCAAATGGAGATATGTCCACACAAGTGTAAAGTGTGAAGTGTGAACAACAATAATAATAGCCTTGCTCTTGTAAAAATACAAACAATGGCCAAGAGGTTGCCTACATGTATACATACACAACTATTACATAAGCAATAATTTGCACAGTAAGTGCCATGCCCACATGCGTGCCTTGACGCAAACATGATAGTATGGGTAACTTGATGTGGACGTGTCTGTTAGACTACAGTTAGCGAAAGATAGATGTATATATGAAAAGAATAAATGATACAGGCGTAGATTACAATTTTTGTACATTGCTGTTTTGAAATATTTTCTTGACTAATTTTCTCGACTAATCAAAATAATGCCATTCTTGTCATCTGCTTTATCAGAATGTTTGATGAATTTACAAATTGTAGTTTATGAAGATTGTTACCTTTGTGAAATAACGGTGTGTTCACACAAAACCATAAAGAGCATTTACAGACATCACATTCCAGTCATGGATATTTGTACCGTAATTAACGTTGTATAAACCGCCCTCGTGTATTAACCGCCCTCGTGTATTAACCGCACCCCTCTTTTTCGCCCTTTAAAAAAAAAAAATTGCTGACTTTTTTTGCCGGGTCCGTGTTAAAAAACCCACGCGGGAAGGCCTTTCATTTAACTGTGAGGTGCAGCTGAATGTGTAAGATCATTAATGTAAATTAAAAAAACAGTAGAGGACCTAGGATAGGACCTTGTGGTACACCATGTAATAGAAGAAAAATTGGAGGAATTATTATTATAAACTACATATTGAGATCTATCAGAAAGATTAATTTCAAACCAAGATGACAGACAAATTTGAGTGTTGTTTTAGTTTCCGAGTGGTGATTCAACACACCGATTACTGAGCTGGGAGACATTGCCAGGCATGGTGTACCATGTATAAACCGCAGCCCCGACTTTGAATTTTTTTCGGCGGCAAAAAGGTGCGGTTTATACACCGTTAATTACGGTAATTGCTTTGATATAACTGTTGTATGTATGCTTTTCTCTCTTGTGGCCAGAAACCATCCACTAAAAAGTCCAAGTCAAGACGGCATTCATCTGGCCAAGAGAGCTTGGAGGAGACTGGTGGTGTAATAGACTCTTTGCCTGACCTACCTGATCTGATTGGAGACACATGATGCAAGCTACCATCATCCAAGCATGCATCTATGCAAATGAGCTGATGAAATAACTCTTACCTAGTCACATAAGGATGCAGAGGATTAATGTTCTCCAAGGAAAATGCAAATTCTTGTTATGTCTTCTCCAAGTCTTTACTCATGACACAGTCTTCAAAATTACAATGTACACAGCACTACATAGGATTATGCATTTTACTACCGGTATACCTAGGAGCATTTGCAATATGTGTATTTGCAACTCGTAAGTAATGGCATCACAGGTTTTTTACACACCTTGCAACTTTTCAAAATATGTACATGTATGTCCGACATGTTCCAGCATTGCCTGGAGAGAAATATTGTGAGGTGGAAATGGTGTGAAAACCTGTTTTGCTATTTGCAACTCGTTATGACACAAGTCCGCTAATTTTCAAACAGAGTCCTGCATGCTACTTTTTATTGGACAGGTACAGTTGCAACAGTTTGAATGTTATTATGAGCTTGTTTGCTTACTGTGTAAGCATTTACTCTGGAAAATCTATTCCAATTCTGTGTCTAAAAATATTGCTGAAATTCGTAAATTGAAATTATGATATATTTTTATAATGAAGTACAAATAATTAGTTTTTGTAAATTTATCTACATGTACTCCGTGATTTGGGTTATGCATAATATATCTTAACACATGTACAATATTAAACATTCCATATGAAATATCATTACACAACTGGTAATCTACATTCAGAACCTCTTGATAGGCTGCATAGCCCCTTGAAGATAAACAGTATAAAATAGAGGAAGAAAGTTAGAAACAGGGACTAGAACTATGTTTAAACTGTTATGGAAACCTGCTTTAGCTATGAGATTGTTAAAAAGGGATTTATTTCGGGTGTTTTGGGGTCGTTGTTGGTGGTAGAATAGCTAAACTTAAAGTGATTTGTTTTCCTGTATCGGCCTGACTCACTATTGTGTATGATAATTACCACAGTGTTATCATGCATTGACTAGATAGAGGCTATAGTTTATATTTATATTTTGTTGTATAACTAGGGTTTGTTCTACATGTATGTTTATTTCCATATAGTCTACTAAAAATAATCTTTGACAATTTTGTGTGCTGAAAATATGTTCAGTCATCTGCATTGAAAATATGAAGTTTTTTAGCATAACTTACATCGTTGTACAATTATCATCAGTACTTATTTCAACAGTATTTGTAAATTTGCAAATCTAAGAACAACAATCTTGCCAATTCTTTGAGTGGTTTTGAGCCTTCAACTGATCATATAGACAATTGAAGTACAATGTATGATTCTCACAATATACAAATGATGCAGCTAATTAGATAATTACTGGTACACCATTTATGCATACTTGAGTTAAGGCTGTATGCATCTATCGGCTTCATACGATATGTGCCTGTACAGCATCAATGAGAGCTGATAGATTGTATAGTAAACAGATGAACACATTAATCGTTTGTTTTATTCAACAAATTAACAAAACTTAGTCTTAGATCCTTGTAATTTGATGTAAAAGATTGCTTTATTTCATTATCGATGGCAAATAAATTAGCGCGCACACAAAGTACAAGCTCACTTACCTCTAAACGTGTAGATGAGCAGTTCTCTGCGCATTTATTAATCCACACCCAGTATACCTGCATTAACCTCTACAAGCACTGATGTGCATTGTATACTTCAAAGTCGATGGTACTGGAAACTATTGCATGCTTTTTCATGAAGAAAAAAAAATGAAATGTGGGATAGGCTTGGTGACAGTTCGACCCGTCATTTGATTGAGGATCTAGGAGTGAGTTGTATCTATCTTTTTTGTTTGTCCTGCTGTACCGAGAAAGAATACATTTTATTCCACTTTAAAAAAAGAATTGATATACTGTCAGCAGATAAATTGCATGTATTTTGTGCTTGATATGAACCTACAATGTGCAATGCAATTTTCTACTAAAATGATAGTGATACATGTACTAATTTTACTGAATGAAATTATAATGCTTTTTAATCTATTGAATATTGTAGGGCGGTTTGTGTTTTTCTCTTTTTGTGTGGAAATTACATTATTGATATTGTATTTTATACATTTGTAAGAACCAAACTGCAAGAAATCATCATCATATATGTGTATTAAATCATAATCATCTTTATATATGTGTATTGAACACTTCTAACATTTAAAGAACTTGTAATATATTGGTAAATTTTATAAGAAAAGAAATGACATTAAATGTTTATTCATATACCTCAACACAAAATGTGATGCCTCCATAATTTTATTGCATCCTGGGTTTGAAACGAAGTAAGAAGCACACACACACACACACAAAAAGGAAATACATTGTAAAACTGTCTAACTTTTAGATGTAGAAAAAAAATGTCGTTTTCATTTTGAATCCTCTATGTAAACTCATGACAGGACCAACAATTCCCCCTCTCCCTCCCCCCTCTCCAAAACGAAGAAGAAGAAGCAAATAAATGAATAGACAAGAAAGCAAATGAAAAGTTGTTTATTTTATATACTAATTTATAAATTGTAGCTAAAACAGTACACTGCAGTGGAAAATTACCCTTTTAATTTAAAAAACATTTTTATATTGATACCAGGGCCCAGTTACATGGCAATGGGGCCCTAAAAAAAATGTAGAGCAGAAATAAGTTTTTAAAACTGGAGATCTAATCTGATGCCTAGTGATCTTTTTAATGAGGTTCCACAGTATCACAGACATTGCGTTATACATATTCATACATTTTGCTTCTCGGTCCTATTACAGCAAGAGTTCTTCAACATTAATGGTTCCTGTAGCAGGCGCGGATCCAGGATTTTCAAATAGGGGGGGGGGGGGGGGGGATTTGAAAATCGCGCAGACCGTTATTTCAACTCAACATACCAATACTGACAAGGTCATATCAGAAGCACCATATTTACCGGTAGGTACCTACAAGCGGGAACAATTTTGGAAGGGAGGGGGGCAGGCTCACATAATGTCTCTAATTGTCCGATAGTCGTTATTCAAAATACGAGAAGAGGGTCGCTATTTCAATAATACGACGAGAGGGTCGCTATTCATAATATGGAATGAGGGTTGCTATTCATAGACATTAAATAAACAAGCAAAATGATAATAAGAAATGGAAATATTGAACGGGGGACACCCCCACGGCTGTGGCGAAGCGATGGGGGACAAATATTTGTCAAAAAAACATTTCATACTTATATATTACCAACGATTTTAGTCAAAGTAGTTCATACTAACTTTATGGTTAATTTTTTTTCATTACATCTTCATTAAACGCTCTTGAGCATTAAAAGCCCCCCCCCCCCCTCCCCCTAACTGAGAGTCAAAGTCATGAAAATTTACTTTGGTGACAAGACGGGATATTTTACAAGCAAACCACCTCAGCCCCCGGAAATAAATAAAAGTGAGCACTAATTTTTTTAATTTTTTTTTTTTTCTCCCAAAAATTTGAAAATCGCGCCGGCCGATAATTCGCTCAGCGGAAGTGAGCACTGATTTTTTTTTTTGGCCCTCGAAAATTTGAGAAATTTCACCCCCCCCCCCCCCCTCCCCCTTGAGTGCCAGGGGGGGGGGGGGGTCATCTAAAAAAAAGGTAAAATTAAAGTTAAAAAATACAGTTTTTTTCCCAGTGAGCACTGGATCCGCCACTGGATTACTGTTAGGCCTAAAATAAAAACTTGTTGCATTGCCCTTTGGGTGCCAAAACATGGGTCGGTCGGTCGGAAAAGATTTTTTTTTTTTTTAACCTTTTTTTTTTGTCGCCCTCTTTGGGCCGATATTTTTCAGTTTTTAATGTTTTTTTGTTGTTTCCGCCCTCTTTTGGCTGATATTTCTCAGTTTTTAATGCTTTAATACATGTGTTTCAGAGTCATCATTCCATTCATATCTTTTTCACCTCATAATAATCCATGGTTTGCAATGTTTTGTTGAAACAACACTCTGTGCTTTCCTGCTGACGAAGTTGGTTTTATTCAACTACCTGTAAAACTTGCTGTGAAGACTGTTTGGAATAATTTGATTTTATGCATTTATATCCCAAGTCAAACAAAATACATGTTTTTTTATTCATTAATACAAAAAAATTCTAAAAAAAACGGTTAAATTTTTTTTTTTTTTAATAATGCCGACCGTATAGATTCTCAGATTTGTGGGTCGGTCGCAAAGGGCAATGCAACAAGTTTTTATTTTAGGCCTTATCCTGAGGTAAGATAATTCCTGGAAAAACGAAAATCTTGAAACTCTTCATTGGCTAAAATTGAAGAGCTTCTGGGGGTCTGGTCCCTGACTTCTGGCATTGGATACGGCTAAGGCTATATCATTTATAGGTCCTTAGGTCCTATTAAAAAGCTACTTTCCACTTAAACATTATTGCCGTATAAACATTTACTAGTTTTAAACTAGCATGGGCATGCTTGTTCTACTTAATGTTTCAGTGGCGTGGCCAGGATAAGATCAGTCGGGGGCAAGATTTCCCACAAGGGCTAAACCCCCCCCCCCCTTGAGTTTTTGTTATGTGTATTTTTTGTGTATGTTTTTTGGGAAAACTCCCCCCCCCCTTTTGATTTTATTTATTTATTTAAAAAAAAAAATAAAAAAAAAAAATAATTATGCCAATGGCTTACCTAAAAAAGGTGACCTTACCCCCCCCCCCCCAACGTAACAAAATGTCAAATTTTCAAATTTCGAGACCCCCCCAAAAAAAGTGTCCTCTTACCCCCCCCCCCCCCCCCCCCCCCCCCCCACCTTCCCCCGCTCATTCAGCGGCTGGCTGAGTCGTTGCGATTTTTTTGAGACTCCACAAAAAAAGTGTCCTCTTACCTCTTCCCCCCCCCCCCCCTGCTTATTCAGCGGCTGGCTGAGTCGTTGCAAAATTTTTGGCCTGATTTTAAACCCCCCCCCCCCCTTGAAAAAAAATCATGCGTACGCCACTGGTTGATGCGTTAGTGCCCTTGGTCCTTGGTAAGGCATTGATAACAAGCATTTATGCTTTCTTTGATGTGCTGCCTTTTTATTTAATGGTATATTGTTTTCTAATAACAAACTTCTTGAATCATGTCCCGGCCCCCCCACTCAGTGTTATGTAGGGTATACGCATATGCTTGTTCCCTCTTTTTGAAAGCACCCCCTATATGAGGACTGCCAACATTTCCGAACCCCCCTAAATCGTGAAAAATGCTCAATGTAGGCCTACCCCCCTAAATTCAGAATAATTTCTTAGGAGTCCAAAGAGATGAGAGAGAAAAAGAAAAAACACCCCCTTTTTAAAGAAATCTCTGGGTGAAAAGTTAATACACCCCTTTTTTTATAATTCTCGGGCCGGACTTTGTCGCACAAAAAGTACCCCTTTACCGGACAGTTTGGTAACACGCATGGGTTCCGTCCGTTCTCGTAGTGGGGGGGGGGGGGGCCGGGAATCATGTTTATGTATTATATCATAATAATATTTATTTTTCGGGGGCTACTTTTCAAGCTTGCCTGCATAAAAATAACACTCTAAAATTTGTTTTGCATTGAACTCTATGCAAATTTACGGGGGCTCTTTTCTGATTTTCGCGGGCTCTTTTGGGCATTTCGGGGGCAAATTTTCGCCCTGAGCCCCGGTGTATTTTTTTCACTGATTGATGCACCTGATGACTGCCATTTACACTTACCTTCTCAGGCACTATACGGCCGCTTAACATGAACAAGCATGCCTAGTATTTTTTCAAATAAGCTGAATTCCGACTCAGTTTTGCACAACCTAAAAATTATAATACGGTCAGTCACCCCCCCCCCCTCAATGAGCACGCATTTCACACGCGCATACCCCCCCCCCCCAAACTTTTCCCTTACAATGTTGTAACTGTCACTAAGATCTATTTCCTTGTAAGTTTCACCTTTAATTTCTAACCCGGCTTCTCTCTTCTTTTTTCTTTTCTTTTCTTTCTCTTCTCCTTTCTTCTCTCTTCTTTTCTTCCTTTGGGGGGGGGGGGGGGGGGGGGCGGCCCCCCCCTGGAACCGTTATTCTCACATTTTCAACTCTCCTTTGAAGTTTGACTCTGAGAAGAAGAAAAAAGTGACTGGCATATCCTTTCATTAAATATACTGACAAAAGTAGGTTTGATGACCATTGTAATGGAAATGTAGATCACAAGGCACAATGCCTATAGAAAATGATGTTTTGCCCTCTGAACACAATTTTCCACAATGTTCAACTCTCTCTCTCTCTCTCTCTTTCTCTGTTGATCTTGATCTTGCAAATAGACAAATAAATTCGTACGGGCGTTAATACGCACGCAATTTAATGCAATAGATGTAATGCCCAATAGTGACGCACACGTACGGGTGCGTTCAAGCAAGCAATCACGAGAGCAGAATTTAGCTGATCAAACTCCGGAAGAACATCAGAAACTCTTTTTATATTTTGTAAGTAAAACACATTGAATGAAATAATTATACTAAAAATAAATTTGATATTAACCATTCACATTTCTTAATCTGCCAGGTTTTCTAATGATGTGAAGGTCAATTCAAGTATTATTAACCATTTAACATGTTTAACGTAGCATCTGGTAGGCACTATCCTTGGAGAAGAGACGTAACCTGTAGTGTCTTGCACGGGGAACTCCCGGCGGCGTAAGCAATCTACCACTGGTACTGTAGGATTCGGCCCCCGATCAGTAGATCTGCATCTGTAATTCTTTGACATAGATCTAGACTACGTCTAATTGGATTAGCCTATTAGGTTTTACTTAGACCGAAAATTTCTTTCTCTTTCGTTCATTAGCCTCTTATATACTGTAGGTAGGGTCGGCTCCTCTCTTTATAACTCCAGGGAGCTCCGACGCTAAAGCCTAAAGCCTAGGGCAGGGCTCGAATTACCCACCGGCAATCGGCAATTTGCCGCCATGCCCCTCTCACTGGCCGGAATGCCCTTTTCAAAATCAAACCGTTTACGGCCACAATATTTTAATCCACAAAATTTTGCCGACATTATAGTCATCGTAAGCCAACCCGACTTGTAATGTTCAAAAAGGTTTTGTTGCCCATACGGAGCTCTAAAAACAATAATAGTCGGCAAGGTTTTGTTGCCCTACGGAGCTCTAAAAACAATAATTACCGGCAAGGTTTTGTTGCCCCTACGGAGCTCTAAAAACAATGATAGTCGGCAAGGCTTTGTTGCCCCTACGGAGCTCTAAAAACAATGATAGTCGGCAAGGTTTTGTTGCCCCTACAGAGCTCTAAAAACAATGATAGTCGGCAAGGCTTTGTTGCCCCTACGGAGCTCTAAAAACAATGATAGTCGGCAAGGTTTTGTTGCCCCTACAGAGCTCTAAAAACAATGATAGTCGGCAAGGCTTTGTTGCCCCTACGGAGCTCTAAAAACAATGATAGTCGGCAAGGTTTTGTTGCCCCTACGGAGCTCTAAAAACAATAATTATCGACAAGGTTTTGTTGCCCCTCCGGAGATCTAAAAACAATACGAATCGGCAAGGTTTTTGTGCCCCTACGGAGATCTAAAAACAATAATTATCAGCAAGGCTTTATTGCCCCTATGGAGATCTAAAACAATGATAATCGGCAAGACTTTGTTGCCCCTACGGAGATCTAAAAACAATAATTATTGGCGAGACTTAATTGCCACTATGGAACTTCTAAATTAATTGGCGGGACTTAATTGCCGATACGGAGATATGAAAGGATATATCTTCATCCAAATGACTGAAACGTTTGGCACAAAAACCGTAATGACTCAGGCTTAGTTTTTCAATCCATCCTTTTTATTTGGACCAATCAATATCGGGAAGTTTTGTTTACCCATCGTTGGTTCAACATCTTCACTTCGCGTTGTGACCTTTTTTGGTGCGTTTTCACAGTTTTTAATCAGTGAAAAACTTGCGGATTTTTCTCTGGAGGAGGGTCTGGAATTAAATCAGAAAAGGATTAAGAGTCGAGATAATGGTACAAAGAATCGTCTTCTTTCCCATACGTTTTAATTAAAACGTCATAGCTTCCGCCTATCGCGCGGGAGGGGTACGGGTGTGAATTGAGTTCAGAAAAGGATTAATACCGGTAGTCGAGATCGAGACGAATCGTCTTCTTTCCCTAATAATTTATTAAAAACGTCTAAGCTTCTAAGCTTCCCTTGGAATTCAGAAAAGGATAAAGAGTCAAGAACGGTACAACGAATCGTCTTCTTTCTCTAATAATTCAATGAAACATCAAAGGGGGGAAACTCCACACTCCCTCCAGCTCCCCCCCCCCCATTTTTTTTTGAAAAGCATTTTAAAGAGAAATAGAAAGAAAGAGAGCAAGAAAGAAAAAATAGTTAACTACCAGTTTCTCAACAAAATAAGGTATCAAAAATTGCTCATCTGACCGTAATTAAACGCCTAAAACCCCTGAGCTTCCGTGGGCTCTGCCCCCAGGACCCAACCAAGGGCCCTTTGGCAGGCCCCTTGAAACTCATCTGACTGCAATTTAGTGCCTAAAACCCTTGATCTTCTGGGGGCTCCGCCCGCTGGACCTCACGCCAATCAGTGTCCAGCCAGTGTCACAAATAAAGTATAAAAATATGTTCATCTGACCGTAATCAAATGCTTAAACCCCTGAGCTTCCGGGGGCTCTGCCCCCTGGACCCCACTGGATGCTAATCTGACGGTAATGTAATGCTTTGAACCCATGGGCTTCTGGGGGCTCCGCCCGCTGGACCTCACGCCAATCAGTATCCTGCCAGTGTCACAAATAAGGTATAAAAATATGTTCATCTGACCGTAATCAAATGCCTGAAACCCCTGAAATTCAGGGGTTTCCGCACCCTCGACTCCACCAGGGGCCCTAAAGGCGGGCCCCTGAATGCTTATCTGACCGTAATTTGCCTTCAACCCATGAGTTTCCGGGGGCGGACAAGGTATCACAAGATGTTCATCTGACCGCAGGCACGTAGCCGGGGGGGGGGGGGGGGGGGGCAGTGGGGGCGCCCCCCCCCAAAAAAAAGCCAAAAAAAGAGAGGAGAGAAAAGGAAGAGGACGTATGAAGAAAAAGGAGCAGACAAAAAACATTTTTGAAATTCAGACAAGGATTAAGAGTCGAGAACGGTACAACGAATCGTCTTCTTTCTCTAATGATTTAATGAAACGTAAAAGCTTCCGCGCTTCGCGCGGGAGGGAAAAAACTGTATTCATGCAGACAAGGATTATTTTCGAGAACGGTACAACGAATCGTCTTGTTTCTCTAATAATTAAATTAAATGTCAAAGCTTCCGTGCTTCGATCGCGCAGGAGGTGGGGTAACTGAATTTAGACAAGGATTAAGAGTCGAGAACGGTACAACGAATCGTCTTCTTTCTCTAATGATTTAATTAAACGTAAAAGCTTTCGCGCGAGCGGATGGGAACTGAATTCAGATGAGGATGAGGGGTCGAGAACGGTGTAACGAATCGTCTTCTTTCTCAAATGATTTAATGAAACGTAAAAGCTTCCGCGCTTTGCGCGGAAGGAGGGGAACTGTATTCAGACGAGCAGGCACGTACGCAGGGGGGGGGGGGGGGGGGGGGGGGGGGGGGGGGCGTTTGGGGCGTTGAACCCCCCCCTTTTTTTGTGATGTTTTTTTTTTTTTAAATGAAACACACACACACAAGAAAATTATGCCAATGGCTGATCTAAAAAAGGTGACCTCACCCCCCCCCCCCACCCCAACGGGAACAAAATGTCAAACTTTCAAATTTTGAGACCAAAAAACAAAAAAAAGTGTCCTTTTACCCCCCCCCCCCCCCCCGCTTATTCAGCGGCTGGCTGAGTCGTTGCGATTTGTGCCCCCCCCCCCCCCCCCCTGGGCGCACATATCCCCCCCCCCCCCCCCCCCCCCGCCTTGAAAACAACGGCGTGAGGTGATTTTACGCGCACTTTTCACGTTGGCCTTAGTGCCCCTTAGGATAGATTTGTGCCCCTTTCAGTGGATTTGTGCCCTCTCAAAAAAGTGGCCTTGACCCAAATTTGATGTAATTCGAGGCCTGCTAGGGTCGAGCTCCAGAGTTCGCTTCTAAAAACGATTCAAACAGCGGGTTGGGCACAAAGAACTTTGGGCACTTGTTCAGAAACGTATCCAAAACTTGACCCATAACTCCCACGTGGAGATACCCTACTAAAACATAGGTCTACCCAAAATGAAGTAAATAGACTCTATTCATTAAATGTCCAAATAAAGATCATGAGTTAAAAGTTGTTATGTTTATTAATTACCTGTTTCGTGTCAATTTTCTTATTATTTTTGGAGTATTTTTCGGAAAAACGATGATATTAGTATACACTTTTTCTCAGGTTTCACGGCAAACCGCTGCAGAAAACAAGTACATACCGATGCTGGGTTGCGGGCGGGCGCGCACCTGTGTGAATTTATCTACCTTAATGAGGATCTGAGACATTACGGTAGATAACTTCACACAGGCGCGCGCCCGCAACCCAGCATCGGTATGTACTTGTCTAAGTCTGAAACAAAATTGAGTGATGTTCGAGTTGTGGCCGGCTTTCCAGCAATCAAGTGTACATTGTTCTGCTTAAGTTGAAGTATACGATTGACAGTAAGAATTTTCAGGCAAACGGCATCCCATGTTTCATAGAAATCACAATAATTGTGCCCAAAATTTTGATCAAAAATCAAGCAAGAACAATCAACAATGTCAATTTTACAATAAAAGGCAGCAGTCTGATTTTGACTTTGCAAAAACAAAGTTTCATAATTTAACCTTAAGCCAAAGATCAAATGCCGACCTCTGACAAAAGTTTGTGATGTTTGTTCGGCGCTAGTGTAGTTCTGTATCCATTTTTTAGCAGCTTAAAATCCATTATTAGCAAAGGAGTTTTAGCCCAATTTTTTACTCATTTTAATCATAATCATATGATATAGAGTCTAGGGTCTATCGCAATTTCCACCTGAATTTGGATCACATCCGACATCGGGAAGCCTCCGGTTAGGGCTTCGATGTCGACGTCGTCGCTCAGTAGGCCTACCATCTCTACGCTATAGCTCCGCACCTCAAACTGAAGCTATCAGTCCAAAAATATGCAGACTTCTCGAATGGTTTATTTATTACGAGCATCCACGATACCATAAACCATACGAGAAGTTTGCATCATTTTGGACTGATAGCTTCAGTTTGAGGTGCAGGACTACAGTGTAGAGATGGTACTGAGCAACGACGTCGACATCGAAGCCCTAAACGGAGGCTTCCCGATGATTATGATTTAAATGAGTAAACAATTGGGTTAAAATTCTCTTATTTAGAATGGATATTAAACTGCTAAAAAAATGGATACGCAACTACACTAGCGCCGTTTGTTCTGCCAGAAACGCTAATGCATGCAAACCATGGCAACAAAATATGTCCAGAGTCCAGATTACAAGGTAGAAAAAATGTGTAATCTACTAACTGATAGAAGCTGCAAAAATTCTTACATATAAATTACCAGCTGCGGCAAGTACAGTACAGTATGAAAGTACAGTGGCTGAATTAAAAGTGAATTATGAAAACACTTACGGTACAGATCCAACTCACTGACTGAATGATGTAGCTTTGTTGGCTTGGTGATTTATCATGGTTTCACTTTATGACATTGTTGACATATATGATATTGATATCACCAAACCTTACTTCCCATCCATTTGCCTGTAGTATTTACAAAAACGCAATTGTGAATGTAAGTACAAATTCCTGCACATAACGAACCTTGCAAGTTGGGGGTTCGCTGATGAGGGAGTCTTCTTTCTACTGATGCAACAGACTTCAAAACTGATCAAGAATTTAACTAACTAAAAATGTGAAACACATTTTACTGGAGTGATAGACTTTTGCTTACTTTTCTTATGTTGGCTAATGATAAAAATGTTCATCTCTAACTCTGCTGAGAGTTTGCGATGTTAAACGTGGCCAGAAATACAAGTACCTGTAATGATCTGATCTTCCATATTAAAGGCTGATTTTGCATCGCCAATTTGATGCTGACTTTATGACATTAGCGATTAGTTCAAAAAAGCGTGTGCTTGTAGTGTTGCAAAATTCAGCATACTCCCAGCAAACTCAGCTATTTAGCTGTTATAACCTCTTGAGACTGAGAGTTTTCCTGCGCTAGGGCTAGGCCTAAGTTTCTGGGGAAAATATCAGCATCATCTGATGTTATGCTATGTTTATGATGTGTGTATGTGTGTGTAATTTGGTTTCAACGGATGCATATCCAGCATATATGATTATTTACGTCTGGGACCAAAAGTTTAACGTTACCATCCGAAAGACTTGGCTCAGTTTCAAACTTGTGGCTGATCAGAGTCAGTATGTACATGTAGGGTAAGATAGTGTTGACTGTGCCAAGGACATTACCACTAGACCAACTCACATCTCCCAAAATCAAACGATTTTTCATTTGACCTTGGTTCAAGGATGACATTGAATTCCTTTTAGAATAATTTCTTGATTACACGAGCTATGGCATGCTCGTGTACACATTTTATGAAGGATAAAATCACCATAATAATGCGGGCATCCTGTATCAAGTAACAGTAACATAGTTTTTAATGGAAAGATCTTTGTTTTAATTGGCCTCTTATGACATTGCACAGTGCAATTGAATATCTCTATGTTATGTCAAGCACTTGGCTACCAGCACAAATTTTCGACTCTATATTAATGCCTTAAAAATTAATTACCCAGGTGTTTTAGCAGTTTGCTGCAGAACTTCTTTGTGTTATCACAGGACATTCGTAGTACACATACCGGTATTGCACTGACAAGCATCCCATTCCCTACATGACAAGCCGAGTTGTTTTGCTAGTGTCGATAACTTGGAACCTATCGCTTCATATAAATTAACTGTGTGGGAATAACACGAGCCTATTGTAGTGGATGTTAAGCAGAATTACACGTTTAGGCACAAGAAATGGTGCCTGGTCCAACTCAGAAGCGTTCCTATCTCTCTTACCTTTCAGAGTCCCCCGTGGATGGTCTTAGTCAGATATACAGGAGACCTTCCGACGGAGACGAGATGCCGATCCTTTATGCCGTCATCGCCCGCGGCACCACGGTGCTTGCAAACTATGCGGCCTGCCAGGGAAACTTCACCGAGGTGACGGAACAAGTCCTGATGAAGATTCCTCCGCAGAATGCCAAGCTGACCTACTCACATGGAGCTTATCTCTTTCATTATGTCTCGGATGAGAGGATTATCTATATGTGCATCACAGATGATGTGAGTTCTTTTCTTAGACCCAAGATGCGCTAGATGTGCAGGTCCTTTTCATCATTTTCAATGTGTAATACTAGAATATAAGAATATTTCTATTTTGTCTACCTTTTATTTTGATGGTTCTTTTATGAGTATAAACACAACGATATAGTTTCTCATATATATATTTACGTATTTTTACAATGTGTGACCAAAACAAATTTTAATGTATTCTTGTGGATTTGGATGAATAGAAAAAGAAAAAAAGAAAGATAGAAGTAAAGCATCCCTAGAACAGTTTTCCAATTTCCATAGACTTTCATATGATTTCTTCGTTTTCATTTACCAGATTTGTCTGTTTACCGGGTACAGTTATTTACATGTTTTCTTTGACCTTATTAGGCCCTTAGATTGATGGCTACAAATGTAAAAATACACCTATTGAAACCAACATTTTTCTTTTTAACTTACACACAATGTGTCATTATAGGAGTTTGCTTGAAGATTGAAATTATTTTGCACGATTGGAAGTGAATCACAACAAGTGCTGTCTGCAGATTTCCAAGTTTTTGTAATGATTTAATGCAATGTTTGACAGAAAAATAATGTTAAATGAATGGGCAAAAAGAAAGATATCAAGAGCGGTTTTATTTCATATTTTTAAGGATTTTTTTCAAATCTTTGTTTTATTCTTTTCAGGACTTTGAAAGGTCAAGAGCATTTGCATTTCTACAGGAGATCAAGAAGAAGTAAGGATTTGTTAACCACCTTCTTTTTTTTTAAATTTTATCGTAATTTGAAGTTTTGAGATTCAATTTGAGATGAAAGTTCTTGTCTTTGATTTCTTATAATGGAGCTGCATTTTTAGTTTGAGATAAGTGGGCTCTAACTATTTCTAGCTTATTTACTATAAAGTATCAAAAGGATTGAATGTGACCGGAAAGTGTTAACAATCTTGCCAAAGACTTGCTGAAAATTGTACATTGTCTTGATTGGCCTGTTGGTAAATTTTTCTCTGTTTTGTTGTTGTTTTGCTCTTTACTCGATAATTAGATACATTATTTATATTGAATTAGGATGGCAGGTGTAATTGATTTTGTTTACTGAATATCAGCTTAAATTCTGTGAGATTATACTTATTTCATTTATTACCCTTGCATTAACAATGTATAATTTTCTTGTCATCATTTGCTACAGGATTATTCCAGGTTTAAAATAGTGTGAAAAAATAATTCAGTCGAAAAGAACTTCTGGGGAAATGCCATCATTTCAATGAAGAAACATGTATCTACATTGCTATCTTTCAAGTTTAAGTGTCATTGAATTTATGTGTTTTTTAAACAGAAACTGAAACAAGCTTTCCTGTAGATAATTATAGAGTTCATGTTTTATTTGTATTATACTACTCCTAGATTCACGGCTACCTACGGGTCCAGAGTACATACAGCGCTTCCTTTTGCAATGAACAGTGAATTCTCAAGAGTACTAGCTGCACAAATTGTAAGTCAAGTCAACAACAAATGCCCACCATAGAATTTTGCACATTTTCCCCATACATGTATGAGCAGAAAGAACAAGAATTGCAGACAAATTGTGCCCATAAGTGTTAAAAAAGATACTGCACATACAATAATAAAATGCAAAAAGAAGGGGAAGCAAAGAACAACACAAAGTTTGATTATATTCATTCAAAAACACTGATTGAAGGAAACAATCATGCACAATACTTAAATATGATACAGCCGCAGGCACTCATAAGTGGGTGCCATGGCTGAATGCATTTTAGAGTGGAATTACCCAAGAGGTAACTCTGTTTTCTATTTGAAGATAATCCTTTCATGAGAGGGTTTTGTTTCAATAAGAGATTAGATTTGATCTTATATGATATCACACAAGCATATAAACATGAATTTCAACCTGTGAAATATTGTGCATTGATCTACCACCGCTGTTTGTGCTTTTTCGACTAGACTGAATTTATTGCTTGTTTAGAACTGATAAGAAGGAGCATTGTCTAGATCGAACCTGATAAGGATGCACTTGAAGGCTTCTAAGCTTAATGAATACACTTGTATGAGGTATCCATGTAGAAACAACACCTCAGTAACATACAGTGAGACTATTACAAAGGCCATTTGTATTTATTTTGATTCAGATTTTTGTTGAATATTTAATAACCAAGCGCTGTGAAATAATAAGCATCAAAAAGGTGAACACACACAGCTGCAAGAAGCATGGCCTCACAACAATTATAAACTTGTGGTCAATTTTTAATATTTTCGATCCTCACACTTAAAAATATTACATTTTTGTATGTTTGTTTGTTTGATTGATTTTATTTCTGCGTTCAAAAACATACAAATTCAAAGTCAAAGTACAAAATTTCGAACAATAACAAATACAATGAATACAATGTTTACAAAAGTAATTAAATGAAAAATCATGTACAATTATATCATTCGATAAACATGTACGAAGCATACAATAACATAAGAAATATGAAATATTTTCAATAAATTAGAGAGGTAATTTGGAACGCAGGAGACCACCATCGTGAGCGGTTAGGCTGGAAATGGATGGCGGCCTCAAAAAATGATTAAAGTAAACATCTCCAATTGCTTGAAGAAAAGAATGTTTGTAATTTTTCCAAGCAGAAATAGGTTTTTGTTCCAGACTGTTTGTTAAAATATCCATTTGGCAAGTAAATGTACATGTAGCTGCATGATTATATATATATATAACTTTTTTTCTGTGGTGGGGGCAGGGAGGGGGAGGACATTTCTTCACCTAATCATTGTATTCGTCCAATTACTGTTCATAAGACTTTGGATTGACTTGTATCAGCCACTTGTAGAAGACAAGAAAGAGTTTAAATATAGTTTTAATGAAATGTTTACATTAAAATGTATGTACTTTTTATGAGAGTGTTGGAAAGTCAGTTTATTGAATGTTGGAACTGTGTATGTCAGGATGTGGTGTATCATGTGATACTATGAATGCAAGGTCTTTTTCCTTCATTTCCTGTACTTTAACCAAAAATTCCTCCCTGAATCTTTCATTTACATTAATATTCTATTGTTGTTCGTATCACTTAAAAAAGACAAGTAACATTTGCTATTATGAAATATCTGGTGTGAAACTATATTGGGGAACTTTGCAAAGATGCAATCTCAGGCAAAATTCCATAATACTCAAGTATGCTCCCCAAACCACTTCATGTTGTATCACATACTGCACACTCGATAATCTTCTAGGAGAAATGATGAGATACATATTTACATGTTATTGTGGGGAATCTTATTTTTAAAATAGTTTTTGTGGCAATATGACTAGTATGACTAATCCAAGTAAGTTTAATTGAGATTTGACATGTACACCATCAAGTAAAAAAAAAAGGGGTCAAATCATTCTTTGGTCTGAATATTTTTTAATGAATTTCATTCAAAGTTTGTTTATGCTGACAGAAAATATATTACCATTTCATAACTCACGTAATTCGTTGAAGTGAATAAAAGCCAAGAAACAAATGTATACCAGTGACAGAAATGAAATTGAGATGCTAACAGAATAAAAGATAAAGAGTATTTCATTCTGTTCATGGGGAGAATAATACAATCCATACTATCCTGTAGTTTAATATTTTGTTGATATCCTATGTTAAAATTAATGTTTTCTGCAGAGATACTTTGCACAACCATTGTCTGATCACACGAGGATGTCAGAAGTGCAACAGGACCTGGAGGAACTCAATCAAATTATGGTCAGAAATATTGGTAAGAATTATGCTTGATTTTAATTGTTAATAATAATGTAAAACTTCCCTCAAGATTGTTGGAACTGAAATTATCATTTCATGCTTTGTAAAGCCAAAACAGAATTATGCTTTCAATATGAACTTCTTCCTTGGTAAACTAAAGTTTAAAACAATGTTTGTGACCAAACAATTACTTTTACCAATACCTAACATTTTTCGAAAGATAGAAACATTACTATGTTGCAACATATGGCAGATAATATTCCTGAAACAGCCTTGAACATTCTTGAATAACATCTAATAACAATATAAAATACAAGGTTAATGTATGTTTGCCAATATTTAATTATTGCTGTTTAGGATCATCAACATTTTTTTTTTTTTAACCTGAGTAAAATCAGTAAATTAATTACAACATAAATTTGACTTTCCCCAATACCGGTATTTAGTGAAAATCTATCAATTTTTTTAAACATATGTTTATTTTTCAATATTGGAAAACAAAATTTTGTTTGGTTGTATCAGGCAAGTCGTTTAAGCCTCGGTCACAAATGCCATTACGAACTGCTACGAACGCCGTACGAACGATTTTCAGACAATGGAAATTTGGGAAGACAATGGAAAAACAGAGATTCGTACAAGATAATCATTCGTACAAACTTTTGTGACCGTAGCTTTAGTTAGTCATTGTTTAGAGCACTCTTTAGTATTCCAAATCTGTTCTGAATGTTGGTTCCCTTCAGGGTGATATAATTCTTTTCTGTCATCTTCCATTTGCTTTTCTTTTCTTTTCCCCTCCATTTCAATGCGTTTATCTCTGCACTCTTTTAGAGTCTGTGTCAAATCGAGGAGAAAGGTTAGAGCTCTTGATCGATAAAACGGAAGACTTGGAAACCACAGTAAGTTTATATACTTTACATTGTGCTGACATGCATTCACGATACTATCATATGATTTTCATTATTGTATGGGCTTTCAAAAAGAGTAGGTCAAGTGTCCACAGCTGGAAAAACAAGGCATTTTTACCGTGTTTGTCAGATAAAACCGTGCAGGTGATGTTTACTTTCTATGTAAAGGTGTCATGGTCGAGTGGATATGTCACCAGACTGTCGATCACAAGGTCTGCCGTTCGAGACCCCCACCGGCACTAATGTCCTTTGGCAAGATATTGATATACTTTTGCCACACTCAACCCAGGTGATGTAAATGGGTACCTGGCAGGAATTAATTCCTTGAAATGCTAGAGCGCTGTAATGGCAGCCATGCTAAAGCCAGGGTAATAATCTCTCTCTGCGCCTCAGAATAGTTTACTAGATCAATGGCGCATAATTAATGCTGTAATATTATTATTATGTGTAGCTTAATCTTCTTTCTCTATCATACAAATTGAAATTAATTGATGAATACACTAAAATGAATGCGTTTTCTGGCTCGTTTTGAGAGAAAAAGAGAGACATGAGTGAGAGAAGGAGAAACTAAGGGTAAGAGGGAGGATTAGAGATGGGGCAATAGAGAGGAGGAAGGTTTATAAAAGAAATGAAAATATGAAAACAGAGGAACAGATCAAATACTTGTGATATAAACACCTTTTTGAATCTGTACCTAATTGTATGTTATGTTATTTGTCATCTCTTTCAGTCACTTACATTCAAGAAGAGCAGTAAAAGCCTGGCCCGATCTATGTTCATGAAGAACTTGAAATTGATCATCATCTTGTCAATAGTTGTAATTGTAAGTACCAGTATTTCTTCTCAGGAGTTTGTGATTGATTTGACAAAGTCCTTATTGATCGAAATCACAAAAAATTTGCTTCATGAAATGTTCATCTATTTTAATATAAATATGAAGAGGAAAGGAAAGGAAAATCCGTACCCTCCAGATTTCTTTATTTGTATTCTATTTATTAAAAACAAAACAATCAAGAGTACATGTTGTCATTGTCCTTTAAAGATCTTGATAATTCAATACAAATGCAGACCTTATTTAGAAAATATCTTATCTTGATTAATATACCAATTGCATTTATCTGTAAATTTTCTAGTGTAACTTTTTTCAAGAGATGCAGGAACAATCAATTTCCCCATAGTAACAAATAAAACGTTGATCTGACGCTTGCTCCGATGATATTTACTCTGAGATTACATCTTCAAAGATATAGGGTTATGGCTAGGGTGCATCTGGGTGTCAGATTAGGTTTATGATTAGATTTATGTTGGTACCAGGATTCAATTGAGGAGTTCAGTTCATGAAAGAATTCAACTTTGGAGACATTTTTCGCTGTAGCTTGTGTCGTGGAACTGATATAAGTATTTGAATAGTTGCACTAGAATTTTAAGTTTTTATAAAGACCATACTCCTTTTATGTGAGAGACTGTAACTCCGCAGTATAATGTTATTGCAAGGTGCAAGGTATTTTAATTTGATATACCAGGATATTAATGAAAGCTCTTTTTATTTGCATTCATTTTATAAGCTTTTGTTTCATATTTGCTGTCTCCCTCCTTTCATCATTTCTTCTTACATCAAAGACCCCAATCAATGTCCCTGCTTGATATCAATGATTTTATCTGGCATTTAATTCATCAAGTCTAATTTTTCTACATAAATCCTCTTTTTCAGTTGGTAATATACTTCATTGTGTCTGCAGCATGTGGTGGACTTAACTGGCATAGGTGCGTCAAATAGTGATCAGCAATTCAAAGACATTTGTTTTTATAAATGACACTTATTTTCTATTCTGTGGATTTATTGGAGGAATGCCAAGTCGATGGAATCATAGTGTAACAATTAGGTGCAGAAAAGTTCACAGAATTTGACTTATTTCTATGCTCTGTGAAGACCCCTCAAGATGTGGAGAAGTAATTGTGCTTGGAAATTTGGGTCGATGCTTTGATGCAACTGCTGCTTTTGACCATACTGGACCATGTAGACAGCAGGATTAAACAGGCCTTTTCTCATCAGCTCTTCAAAGCTACCATAGTATAGCTCAACCTGGTGTGCTTCTGTTGTTGTTGTTCATTGTATAATATACATGTCCATGAAAAGATACAACTTTTATACATTCTTCATTCTCAGCCAAGCATAATGATATGGTCATATTCTATTACGCATGTATTGATTTTTTTTCTGTCCAGTTTGTCGTCAGAATTTGTCAAAGTTCAACTCAGTACTTGTACATGTACAATGTAGTTATGAAGCTTTTATCAAATGTATTGTGATTTTATTATGAAGATTTAATATATCAGGTGCCTATTATAGCAGATTATCCAGATTATCCAGATTATCAATGACATACCGGTAGACAAGCATAATTATCTCTACATAATGGACGACAATCAATAGATCATTTCCCACTTAAAAAAGATAATTATGCAGGTCTATGACGATATAGATCATACCAGCTGATTTTTGTAATGTGAGTAATTATCCATTTAAACTATAAATCAGTCACAATTATTGATACTGATTGATACCAATGAAGATTTGTTTTCTTCACATGGTATTGATGATTCTATCTGTATCTATTGCAAAACCACAAACTTTGGTGAACTGCCTGATATTTGCTGTTGGGAATTGCCCAAATTTACCACTTTCATTCAAGTATTTATAAACTTTTTTTCTTCATAATTTCAATTCGTCTGTGATTGTTTGCAGATGTAAGGTTTCTTGTTTTACTGAATATTTTCTTTAAAGGGTGTGTGATTGTTAATTTGAAACAGTAAACAGAAGAAAATCTTAATTTTTCTCATTTATATCAGACCTGTGCAAAAGCTTACAACCAATTGGAGTCTAGGTTATCAATTGCAATTCAATAGAATTTGAATGAAGAAGGAGCATGTTTTTATAATTGATTGTAACTTTGAATACATGTTCATGGATCATGGCTGTGAAAAGAACATTCAACGCAGTATTAAAGTGTGAGAGATTTGTTTTATATATTATGTTTGCACTCAACAAGATCTTATTACTTGGGGTGATCATGGACATTGAGAGAGTGCTGAGTCACATCTGAGAGCCTTGATCAGAGATACTGGTAGTATGTATCTATGTTGGGTCCATCCTGTGTAAAATTGCAAATTGTATTGGAATCATTCTTGTTTCTGTGGCAAGGACATGGGATCTTGCCCTCTGAACAATGCCTCTAGAAGTATGGGTTTTATTTAGATTTAAAGAGATGAAGTAAAATTCAAAGACTAGAAAATGCCAGGAAGATAAATACTTTTGTTCTGTGTCATGACATGATTTTGGTGCTTTGAAATAAAAATAGAATCATAAAATTGATACATGACATTGCAGAAAATTATATGCTTTGAACCAGGATGTATGGGCATATATTTAAGGGTTTAATAATATTAAATGTACCCTTTCCAGAAGGCAGTGACAATATTGCTGGCTTCATTTCCGAGTCAATAGTCTTGCTGGTAGGTACCTAAGCACCATGAAGTTGTATGATCTAATGCAATTTAACATTTAATATTTCTTTAATCTTAAAGGTAAAGACCAGTATTGGAAATGCCCCAATTTCATCAAATGAAATGGAAGCTCTTATTACCAATCATGTGAAAGAGTATGTTTTGACTAATACTTGATGATAACAAATTTGTCGGGAAACCGCCTACTAATTGATATATTTGGTAAATTAGTTTATCTATTGGTGTGTGAGAGATAAACACACGTGTGCGTAGTCCCATATACATCTCTCTGTGTACAGTGCTTGTAACTTTAGGAAGACTGGGCCAATTTTTTTATCATTGTGACGAATCCAGAACCTTGCAGTACACACCAATACTTATATGCTAGATGATCAACTGTTTTATAAATATTGTTATTATTATTATTATTATTATTATAGGTTTTCCCCTTGTAGGAACTTTGGAACGTACACTTTTCCATACAAAGTACAAATAATTTGATCTAAAATATCCTATTGATGGTTATCATATAACAAGATGAAAAATGAATTGTATCTGTATCTGTAACTGTATCAAGGATGAATCTGTGAGTATTTTTGCTTGGTTGGTGGTTATAGTATGATATGCTTTTTTAATCAAGATCTTTAAATGTTAACCAGTATCTGACAACTATACCATAAAGAGCTTGTAATGAAAGTGGTGGGTCAGCATATTTGGGCACATTTTGATAACTCAATTTTTTTGTAAATGTGAATGTGAAGTTATTGTAACGCTCTTTTTATGGCCACTCACAAAATCAGTCGAACAAATCATCCGAAGGAGCACTAAAATAAATATTGAAATTAATCTATTTTAATATCTAGCAGTGTACTATATATCATTCCTCAAGCGAACAACTCACAAAATATGTGTGCATTTACATGTAGGATCAAATATCCATTCCATGAATTTCAGGTGTTACAAAGCTTGTACATGTGAATGCTTCAGTAATATTGTCAACTTCAGAATACAGACTTTGCTATTTTTTCTACTTTGCTACATTCATAGAAAGTTGGCATTTTCTAATTTCTACAATTTACTGAAATGTCATTATTTTCAAATTTGTTCTGCTTTCATCAAAACTTTCATAATATATATATTTTTTAAACATTTAGGGTTGAATAATCCTTTGTAATTCTTTGTTGCAACGAGATGCCATTCAGTTGCACATTATTTTTGGCCAATTTACCGCTTCATATCTGAATATAAAAGTATGTAGAGGTGCAAGATAAGTATGCTATTATGTTATTGATATTGAATGTGTTGTAAAATTATTAATTATTTTTTGTAGAACAAACCATTTTCTGTACAGGTACATTTATAGAAGTCTAACTTCATACTGCATTTTTGATTACTTTCTCCCAAGTGCTTCCTTAGGTCTTTATTATGGGTGAATAATACTATTTTTTACTAAACGCTACACACACTTGATGTATTTTAAGTTAATTTTACTTTTAATTGTCTGATTGAATGGGTGTTCATTCATCTGCAATAAAATAGTAACTGAATGGGCTTGAATAAAATGGTGCATTTGGTTGAGGATGTGTATTTGTGTTTGGTCGAGTAGATTTGGGAAGGAGGCAGTGGGACATTTGTAATCTTGGCAATGAAAGAAAATTAAATACCTGACTGAATGTTAAATATGCATTTTATTATATGCATTCTAATTGTATTTTTTTCCTTCTATTTTTTTGCCATGCAGAGTTAAACATCCCAGTCTGATTATCTCATATCTATGAACTGAAGTATCTAATATGCAATGTTCTATGTGCTGTTTATACCATGTTATTACATACCGTAAGTCATTTGTACACATTTCTTCTGCAATTTCAATGGTATGGGATTTATACAAGGATGATGCTGTTTTATGTTATGGTGTAATTAGTGTAAAAATGTAATGAAAATATTTTTATTATCAATTTAAGCACATTATTTATCTGATTTATGAAATCAATTTATCAAATATATGTATTATGTTTCATCTTGAAATATTTTGTTTACAATTAAAATGGATATAACTCAAACATTCCTTTTGTAGCCTCTTTTTAGACTGATGTACATGAATGTCTTTGTAATGTGCTTTAGTCTCTATACAGACACCAATAGCATGTTAAAATTAAAACATATACAGTGTATATACTATAACAATAAACATGATCACAAAGAGTTATAGGCAATGGACCATTTTCAAAATGTAGTCAATGTTATACACATTCACCCGATCTTCCCCCTTCCCGACAATACTTCGGCCATCCTTTTGACAATCTCTTTCCCTTTTCTAAAACATTTCCTCACTTTTTTTATCCACACCACATTTCTCTCATTCTCTTTTAATACCATGATGCTTCTCCTGATTCAAGTAAACTATGTTACATCATGGGCGTATAAGTAGATGTCCAATGACAACAAAGGCTATGTGAGACTGATTCATTTGTATAAAAGCAAAGAAAAACTAATTTAATCTATTCTCAGTTCCACGCCCACATGCTAATGGATGGGGGTACAACATACAAGGTTTACCTACACAACATGTCGAGCACTCAAGCTCTCAATAAATGCTCAAGGATTTTTAACCCACTACATGATTTGTTGCCAACTACTTAAGTCATTCAAACAATAAATATGAAATGTTTTTCTTTTCCCTCGTGTATATGTGTATGATTTGAAAAAGGCTGCTTCTAACTTCAATCACATTAGACATGCATTCAATGACATGTTGATTATGGCTTTCAACAACCCCTTTTCACAATAAGTTGGGCACTGCTCGTCTTAATTAGGAAATTTGTTGCAAATGTTTTCTCGAAGGAGTATTTTTTTTACCTGAATCTGAGTTTTTCTGATCATTAGAAGCTTTTGTCAAGGAAATAATAAATATTCGAGGGAAGAATTGTATTCAAAAACTGAACTGTCGTATACATTTCTAGATTGTGAGATTATTATTAAAAAGTATACACCAATTAAATGATATAAAGACAATGTAATGCATATAAAGAAACAATATCAAGTGCTTGTATATGATTAGGATTCAACAGGATGACATTAAGGCCCCAAGAAAAGAAAATTCATACACACGTGACAATGTAAGATTTATGATAATCGAAAGCATGTCTGATCACATGTTAAAACAGCATCAGTTGAGCTGTACTTCAAAAATAGATTTTTGTTTCAAGGTAAAAAGAATTAAATTTTATTTCACATCAATTTTCAAGGAGAGGGTTATTGATCCACAAAATCATCCTACAATAAGGACAAGCAGTGTAGCTGGTAGATCAGCTTCTAGACTTGCATACATGATGAATATAAATACATGAATATGCATATGAACTATAATTAATATGCACCAGTACATAAAACGGGAGAAAAACAAAAAGAGAAAAGCGCAACTTAAAACAATTATTTACAAGATGACGTAAGGATACAAACGTGAAATCAATAAATAGAAATCGCCAAGCTTATATAGATCAAAGCATTCTTTGGCAGGTATACTGCAAACTACAATGAAAGTATTTTTAACAGAGAACAAGAACGCATTATGAATCTATTCTACTCATAATAAATATCTATTTTCAAAATCTTTTACATTATTTCTCCAAAAAAAAAAAAATCATGAAATAATAAATTGAGGTTATCCTGGAAGATTTTACAATAATATCAGATTAGCAAAAATATATTTTACATGAAACATGCAACAGTTGACAAAAGAGATTGAATTCGAAAATTGGCAAGACTATGATTTTAAGATTATACCATAAAATAAAAATTACTGATCAACTTACTTGTTACTTGTATGTAAATTATCAATAAATACTACGACTCTACAAGTTTTTCAAAGTACATGTAAACAGTCTATCCAAGTTTTTGATAACATAAAACAAACATGTTAGTATTAAAGGATTGTATATAATACACATACATAATAACTTTTAAAATATGATATACGACTTACCATATCATAATTAAACAATGCATCTCTCTACTGATAATCATATGTATATGTGAGTGTGGATGGGTGCCTGTCACGTTCCAACTCTACAAATAAAGTTATTCAGCAATCAGCATAGACCAAAATAGGTAAAAAAAAAAAATTGACTTCACAAATGTTGCAGTATGATATTGATAATATAAAAAGGGGGAAAAAGGATCCATCCATGCTTTATTTATAGACACATATTTTCTTAATGATTTTCTTCTCCAAAAGAATTGTTTCACATAATTGAAAATAAAGACTGCATATTAAAGAAGAATTGATGATAAATCTTCCAAATGGCAACAATTTTGTTTATAAAGAGCAGTGCCACATCCACAATATCAACTGGTTAAAAGAAAAGATTGAATAGATAAGGATAAAGTATAGTGAAAGATTGATACAGGAACCTATCCAATATTCAACAAGACAGTGAAAAGGTTGAAAAAAGATCAGAATCATAAGGATTTCTTAGGCACAAAGTGAAGATTACATTTTGAAATCTATAACCGTGTATGTAGAAAAAATTACAATAACTGTTAGAGTTGTACAGTGAAGGAGTACGGAGTGACTTAAATGAACAAATTTGGCACAGAATTACAAATATATTTGAAGCTGATTTCACAAAACTATTTGTCTTCAACCAGTTTATGCCCCGCCGCACATGGATTGTATGATCGTTGTTATAATGCACTAGAGATATAAAGTATTATATAATTAAGTGGTTAATGACAAAATTGAGACAAACAGATCCCATTAGGGACTTTTAGATTTGCACGTTTTCAGCTTTGACTGCAACGTGTGACGTCATTTTAAGGCACTGCGCATGCGTCACGTCGTCTCAGTCGGCGATCGAGAATGCGTCAACCTTGATTTTCCTAAATCTAGTACGATACTAGTGTATGCCGCGTGCGAATAAAATATACAGTTCCTCAGGTAGACAAAGGAACATCCCTTCCCTGCTATTATGTAAAAATGTGTAGAACAAGTGTCACATGCATATTCACCTGTTTTATACATTTTTACATAAGAGCAGTGAAGGGATGTTCTACCACAGCAATAGGCCATTTGCGTAATGTAACCAAATTTAATGCATAGGTCTTTGTGAAGTGCCTCAATACAAACTATTTCATTCACCTGTTAAGAATAATAGTATTTCAATATACAGAATCCTAACTGCATACATTAGTTGTTGCCACGTTGGACAAACATTATGGCTTGACCTACCTAGTAACACTTAATATATGCAGTTGCATTCTGACTATTGAAATACTACTATTCCTATCAGGTGAATGAAATAATTTGTATTGAGGCACTTCACAAAGACCTATGCATTACATTTGGTTACATTAAGAAAATAGCCTATTGTTGAGGGTAGAATGAGGAACTGTATATTTTGTCCTCTTTCTGTGTCTGTCATGTAATTTATAGTGTTACTTTCTGCATACATGTATATCGTCGAGTGCAAACTAAAAGATTTCTAATTGTAGTCAACATGGGCAGTTGAGTACGTTGACACGCATGATCAGTCGGCGTACGTCGTGTTCTCGGCCACTCATTCTAAAAGTCCCTATTGTTTTTTATTGAAAGCGGATTAACAACAGAGTAATTAGAAGGCTTCAGGAACAGCCAATTATAAATACACAGAACTCATCTGCAAGAAAAATGTCACTAGATATGTTGCTTATACCTCCTATGCATTTATTTGAAGTTTGGAAATGATGGAGGCAGGCATACTACACACAGGAGAATGTTGCTTGATTTGTGTTTCAGAAACATGCTAATAGACAATGGTCCCACTTTTTGTTCACTCATATGCATTTGCAAAAGCAGCAGAATAAACTACTTTAAAAGAGGTTCTTCCATACTCTCAATTTCTGCATTGCAATGAATGCATGCAAAAGAAGTGATAAATTACTGAATAATTGAAAGACCAAAGATTTAGTACTTGTACTTGATGTACATTCTCATGTACTATTCGGTAAAAATACATTGAATTCCTAAATGTCCCTAACCCCATGTCTTCATTCATGACATTTACATCCTTTCAACATACTTGACTGACAATCTACAATAGTAGCACCTTCCATTATAATATTGTATCTTTCTCTTCATCTACTAATGCAACCTGTGGCTTACTTCATTCATATATTTCATAATAACGTTTTAGAAAACTGATCCCTCGCCAGTATAAATTCTGCTAGAAATATGGCACCAATGGATATGATTGCTTTCACGTTCACCAGCTATAGAAGACTAAAGAGATTATAATATCACCACTTTGCATACCAGTAACGTATATCTATATCCCTTGACCTTGAAAATTGTTGTATTCCATCTAGTAAGTCTAGGCTAACATTTCAGCCTTCACATCTAAAATTGTTACAAAGAATGAGTCCTATCTGATATTACAAAGACTTATCAAAATGAAAAAATGATGTTCTATACAAAATTCATTGTGACACTATATTTAGAAAAGGTTACATGCATCCATATTCATTACATTCAATCCTATGTATCAAAGTCATTCAGTCTATCATTTCATTCCTTATAAAAGTGTCATACATCTCCATTCAAATTCCCACATGTTATACAGCATTTAAAGACATGCATGCAATTGGCATGCCATCTATATGAACAAGTAATGTCTGAATTCCCAGTCTTGATAAAAAACTTGTCTCAGATTGACAAACCAATGTTTGTAAATTTGCACATTTATAAAAACACATGTGACCATTAATAGGTTGATTAACTCCCGAGTGTGTGATCTTCAAATTTTTTTCTCACAAAAAAAAAGAACAAAAGTTTAATGTCAACATTCTTTTTTTTTATTGAAATAGAAATATATGCTCGAGGCAATAACTCATCATGCATCATTACATATATAAACAAAAATAATTGGAAAAGGGCAAAGTAAATATCTATCATAATTGCATAAACCCAAAGTGTGAGGTTTTATGGTTCATGGAAAACAATGAAAATTGTAATTTATAATTATTGGAAGATCTATCACAGTGTACTAGCAGTGTTTGTGACCGTAGTGGAAGATATGACGTACTAATTGTGTCGATTGTGGTTTTTTCTTTTGTCCATACCCATGATCAACCCTAGTCTTCAACTATATGCAAAATATATATTTGAGCCCTTTGCTGAAAATATGCTTCTCTGTAGGCTTGAATCAGCCTTCAATATAAATTTCAATTTTTATAGGAGGTATCGGATCACAGGCAAATGTGACTCTGCTCTCATCCAAACTTGTATCCAGAACAATGCTGAACTTTTCTTCACAAGTTTCCTTGTCTAATTGTATTCTTGCTTTTTCACTTTAAAGTTGAAAAAACTTTATCTGCAATCCTTAATAGACACACTTTCCACTAAGATACCGGTGGTATGTTGTTTTGAACATTTAAACAAATCTTCTTCCATCAATAAATTATCTGAAATCCTGGATCCTGTTTTACCTTAGTAAACTGTACTTTTACTTATCGGTCAGTATCACTCACAAAATGCCCAAACTTGCCCCCTTTTTTAAAATCTGGTTACCTAAAAACTAGAAAGGATCCTTACATCATGAAGGGCTACACTGGGTGAATCTGTAACAATCGCTTCTTCTACCGATTCTGATCCTCATCTAAAGATCTAGCTTACAGAGAGGGAGTGCAACCATGTCACATCACCCTATTGGAGCATCTTGAGCACCTTGCAGGGTTGAATAGGAGTGCTGTACAACATCAATCAATCACCGATACTCGCCAAGGAGTGGGGCAGGGGTGGGTCTTTGGCGGCTGCCCAGGGGGTGTTTCACAAAGATCCTAAGTCAAACTTAACTCTAAGTTGGACTTAAACATTATGGAAAGCCATTTGCAGCCTTAAAATAAAATATACCGGTATTCAAAAGCAAAAATTGAAGTATTTTAGACTTTTTATAAATTCCACATCAAGAACATGAAATCTCTTTGATAATAGAAAATATGATTGATTTGAATCAACATTTAATGCCTTTAAAGATAACTTTTACAAAATATTTTCATGGATGCTAACGGCTTTCCATAAATGTCAAGTCCGCCTTAGAGATAAGTTCAACTTAGGATCTTTGTGAAACACCCCCCTGGACATCGATTCTCAATCACTTTCCCGTAGGATCCTAGTTTGAACGCATCCTCTCCAGGATGGGCATGATCATGTCAAACCTGGGTCGCTTGGTGGAGTCTTCATTCATACAGATCTTAATCAGCTTGCTCATGTGAGGGGAGGAGCCTGGGGGTACGTCAATTCGAAGACCCTCTCCAACAATCTAGACAGTGAAAAGTACAAAGAGACCTTTAAATCCAAGCTGAAATCTTATCTTTTTTAACAATATCTGTACTTGGCACTATGACACTCATCCAAACTCTCTCATTCTTTCTATTTTTCTTGTGCGCCTCAGAATAAAATTGTCTAGATAGATGGCACTATATAAATGCCTATTATTATTATTATTATTAAGGATGTGAATCAGAGAGTTCCAATGATGCTATCTGATTCCAACTCAATCACATGAAGTTGCTCTAAACATGACCAAATATCAATGCTATTTGCCATCAATGTTTCACATGTAATGCACACATCAAACAAGAATTCCCACTCTATACAATGTTATTCCTTAGCTTTAGCAACATGTCCTCCTGTTTATCCCTACTCAATCATTCAAATGACAACAGAGGTATCAGAAATAACATAATATCCCAGGAGAGAAAGACTAGTGATCCTTTCTCAATGCCATACCTTCATGCCGACCTCCATAGAGGACATGCCAGCGAATGGTACTTCTCTGGTCACCAGCTCCCAGATCAAGATAGCAAAGCTCCACATGTCTGCTGAGCGAGCATTCATCTCTTCAGGGCTTTTCTGCAAAGCTGAGGAAATAATATTAAACACAGACAAAGGGTCAGTTTAGAGGCCCAATAAGAATGGTTCATGTGCTAACACCCAAAGAATATTAACTCTACTTGAAAAATAAAGTTGAGTTCTGGTCATGCAATTGCATTGTAAAAGATATGGTGTGGAATTGATCAGAAAATGTTGATCATGTAGCATATAAGTATTGGTGTGTACTGCAAGGTCCTAGAATCATCAAAATGATAATAAATTTGGCACAGTCTTCGTAAAAGTAACAAGCACTGTACACAGAAAGATGTATATGGGACTACACAAACATGTGGCATAAAAATGTGGGCCTCATTTTTAAGCTGGCCTCATTTCTAAGCCGTTACATGTCATATTTAAAATATGAAGGCATTTGAAGAGCGATGCTTTTCAGGGAACTTTTTTCTCTGATGTTCTTTCACACTTGCATACATTGTAACAATGAAAATGCTCACAAACTATTTTCACCTCTTCCAAGAACTCAACCTTCTCTTTAAGTGTATGAATTAACGCTCTTCTGGCTGTTAGAATACAAGCTTCACTTGTTTTAGTTCAAATAGCTGAAAAATTCTGGATTGACGAAGAGTTCTATTTTAGTTGTTGCCATCCTATTGATAATTTGTTAATGTTTACCGGTAGGTAGCCAAAATAATGACACTGGGACACTTGGTAGTGAAACCGTGAGTGGAACAAGAGATGAGATGAACAACAAGTATGTGTTTGTAATCAATCAACAAAAGTACAAACATTTTATGTCAGCATTTCCTTAAAAAGTGAAAACATTCAAATTTTCAAACAAAATGTAAAACATTTTGGACAAAGATTATTTGAAAGAATGCCATAGACTTACTAAAGTTTAATTTAAAACTTGTAACTTTTACATCAATTTTCATTTGATAGGAGGGAAAATGTTTTTCAAGATGTTACAAATTATCTTGTAGCAAGTTTCTTTCAACATGTAGTAGAAGAGAAATAATGTGTTTGCTCTCCTTTGAGGGTCTACTTTGAACTTTACCTTCTGGTGCCATCCAAGCAGGATTGAAGAATTTAGCTCTGTTCTGAAAGGAGAATCTGGTATCACCCATGTTGATCTTAGCTGTCAGCTCCTCATCAATCTACAAAAACAAGATTTAAGATTACTGTCTCAACATATTTATAATGAAAAGCTTAGCTCTGATATAGAACAACAAGACTCAAGATTAATGAGGCAGTAGCACGCACGTCTACAGCACTTGTTAACAAAACAGGGTGCATCATTACTACCCGTGGATTGCTTTGTTGGGGGGAGAGGAAGGTGGCATATGTTATTTAAAGTTAAGAAAGTACTGGCACTAAGATTTGCATTTGGTGTTTAATAATGGAAATGAAAAGGAATGAGGTCATTTGTAATTGCTCTACAGTACATAAGTTCTAAATAATGAGCCAAAGAGTAAAATAATTCAAGCTCAACTAGCATTTGTGTTACCTTCTACATGTCACTCTTATCAAAAGACTTTGTTTGATCAATTCAATATAGTTCCTTACCTTATCCCTGATCTGATTTTTACAACACACAAAACAGGAATTCAGCAGAACAGTATAAATACAAATACTCTTACAATGTCACCTGCAGCCCAAATTAAATTATTTTAGCAGAGAGAAAATGCCTCTCTGCTTTTAATCATACAGTTGAAACTGACTATGTAAATGTTTGATCACTTCAATGAAATGATGATGATGTCTTACCATGATATTCTTACTGTTGAGATAGTATCTTGGGATGAGAGGATCCATTGCATGTAGGAAGGACATACCTCTCGCAATGTCCAATGCAAAGCTCACCATCTGACCATGATCAACAACAATACCTGCAAAAACACACACATATATAATCTACTGTTAATCTTTATTTTGATTTTAATACAACATGTACTTTAACTGGGTTTAAACTCGAGTCGCCAGTTTCTAAGGTTTTCATTGCAGGTTTGAAAGGCTAAAGAACATACAGTATTAAAGGTAATGTAATGTGGATTTTAATTCAATTTTAGGAGCTATTTGAAACCTTGATACTAACAACATTCTTTCATAGAGTTACCTTGGGGATTCCATTATGTGCATTTTCAAGGACATTTCTTCTATTACTGTCCATCCAAATCAATCTACATAACAAGACTCTATAGACGATCCTAATGACACAAATGACCTTGGAACATCCACATGGGCCTGTCTAGCCTTTGATTCAGACCAAAAATTGAGAATCTGCATCTCCTAAGCTCTAAATGTACGTCATTCATCAATTTGAACTCAAGCTAATATACCATATACCTGGTACAATCATTTCAGTTAAACCAACAGTTTTGATGAAATAAAATAATGCTGAGGCAATTTGGAGCATCTTTGGATATGAAAACTGACTACATATCGGCTAGACAACTTAGGCATCAATATCTCAATACTTCCTAACACGTTTGTGGAATCAGCCAGTGATAACATATACACTGCAAATGCAAATACATGTAGCTGCTTCAAGTCTATTCTACTTAAGAACATTTATAATTCCATATTAAACAAACGCAACACTTTAATACATTAAATATTGAGGGGGAAATGGACAAATGTCTGGATCTCAGACTACAGCATACCATAGAATAGACAAAGAACATTCAATGAGTAAAAGACCCAAGGGCATTTCAATTTACAGTCATTTGATTGTATCCTAACGATTCTTTTTCATCTTTTCTTTCACTCCTTTTTTTCGGATGCAGGAGGACACACAAAAATAGTAAGCACAAGAGAAGAATGAGTAAAATAGCTGCATGGACAGTAGGAGGAGATTTTGTGACTTCTTTAGACGAGTTTTATGAAAGTCATTTGTAGTTTCCTACTGTGGGGTTCAAATGGCGGTGGAGAATAGAAAAAGAATCCTTGCAACGAGACTCTACAACCAAAACCAATTACAGGTGAAGGAAAAGCCAAACAAATGAACTATTCATACAGCTACATATTGTTAAAGTGGACATAGCTATTTCTATTCATCTTCAAGAAGTGAATAAAGACGTAACAAATTATGTCAATGAAATTTGCTTCTAAATTCCTTCCTTTTTTCAATTACACCATCTCCTAAAATATCATGTACCCTTCTAACATAACATCAGCAAACAGGATTTGTTACACCAACTGTGTTTTCTCCAGTTAACTACTAGTGTGGAAGCTGCAGGTTTAAATGATTTGGGCTGTATGTTATAACAATGGATACATCATTCATCTTAATTGATATTTTCTTTCTCATCTGAGAGGGAGCTAACTTCATGAGCAAGTCTAAGTTGTCTGGTCATTTGGTGTCCAATACTCATATCAAGCAGTAGCACCATAAGGATCATTATTCTTGAAAGTTCATCGGATCCATGCTATACCACATAGAGGCTTTTAACTTGAAATAATCATTGGATAAACTAAAATCTCTTATAGGGCGAAATACCTGAGACTTGCTCCTATTGTAATATGTATAATATTGATTTTCCCGACTAAAATCAAATACAAACAAAAAAGGGCACTCACCGGAGGCTTCATGCAGAACATGGAAGAGAGACCCATGCTGGAGCGTCTCACTCAGAACGACAAGATTGGGTGGTTGGTTCACACATCCAAGCACAGGATGGATGTTAGGGTGAGAGAAGATGCGTAGCCGTGGGAACTCTTCACCAAACTCTCGAGAGATACGAGAGGTCACGTTGCTGACTTTGAGCACCTTAGCCATGACAGCAGTCCCCTGCCAGATACCCTTCCACATCTAGACATCAAATAGAGGCATAAACAAAGGGTTACTCATCTGTGAGTGTTTTTTATCATACAGAAACAGAAATGAGCAAATGTAATATCGGTCACACTTGCCATTTTTTCCTCCTTTTCAAGAAGATACACTGTAGCTCCTAAATAAGGTCATATGTATTCTTCAATAAAAGAAGTATTGATTTCAAGACATCTTGAACTACGAGTGTTCAGTTCATAGAGAATAACTTCTGAGGATTGTGGATACTGTACTTACATCCCCTGTAGGGCTACTGTTGATCTTGCTTTGTAGCTTGACATGTTTCAGATCGATGCCAGCAAACCTTGATAGGGTTCCATCACCTGAAAACAAAGAAATGTAGGAGAACTAGAATATACTTCAAGACAAACTAAAGCATCATTCTTCAAATTTATTACAATAATGTGACATATTTGTTAACATTGAGAACATGTTATGAAAGTGAATCATTCTAGCAATAATAGGTGTTTCACATTTTATAATGGCAGTGATATATTTTCACCATCTTCCTATAGCTTTCTCCTTGCTTTGATCATTCTTTCTCAAATTTGTTAATATTTCATGTTTTATTTCTTCTTCCAAGTTTCCAATTCATATTCTGCCAGTGCCATCTACATCATCTTCCTTTTACATTTGTTCTTTTCCAATACCCTCCTTGTCTCAGATTATTGTCCTCTGCACACTACATATAAAACTGGAATTCTTTAGTTGACCTTTATGTATGAAGCTTGTGTGGGCAGGTGCATTGTATGACACAGCTCTGTTGAGAGCAGGTTTTAAAGGTACCGGTATATACCAGTAGTCATACAGTAAACAAATATAACAACTTGGGAGGAGGAAAGGGAACTCAAAGGAACAGATGGGAGAACAGAGGATGAGATCAAAAGAAAAAGAGAATAGAAAAGAAGAGAGGAGTATGTTTGTGTGAAGAGACGGAAGGGAAAAGAAAAAATAAACTGAATATTAATAGGACAGAGTAAACATGTACAAGGAAAATAAAGTAGAGAAAAGATATTTACAAGAGAATGAAAAGGAAGAATCACAGCCTCTTGAAAAATGTGGATATGATATCGTTAACCTGAAGTTAATATGGTAATATCTGAATACATGCATTGAAACTGATTGCAACTTTGGATACTACACTACACTTATTATGAAGCACATCTGTGTTTGATAGAGAAAAGGTGTTACCTCACGTACAGGCTTTTCCTACATAACACATGTGCCCTGCTAATGACTCACAATTGCTTACATAATTAAATTCCACCATGAGTGAGAGGCTTGTTTTTCAGGGGGATTGGATCGACATTGTACAAGTAGGCTACATGTATATGCCACAGGAGTTGCTTCTCTATCAACCAGGGCCCGGTTTCATAAAACTTGTTATCAATAACAAGTTACAATAACTGTTACAAGCTACTGACATAACAAGTTACAATGACTGTTATATTAAGCTACTGAAATCGTGATGTTTGATTGGCTGAGAGCAAATTTGTCATAGATATTTAGCATTTGTAATTGATAACAAGTTTTATGAATAATGTTTATATTTTGTTTACATTTCCACCATTCAGTCATTCATACATTTTTACTACATGAGATTAGAAAAGAGATGGGATACTTACGACTTCTTGTCTTTGTACCACTCCAGTTATTCCTGTATTGTATTTTTGTCATGTCTTGGCCCATGCCTGCTGCCTTCTCTGTTTATACAAAATTAAAATTAACATCAATATCATTTTAATACTGCAATGTCACATATTTAAGAAATTAATCATATACAACTGCATATACAGTATTTAGATCAAACAGTTGATAATGTGTAATGTGTTTCATGAAATTCATCAGAATTGAACTTTCAAACTTCACATTAAACATGTACCTATTTTAAGATAAACATTTTATTTTAATTTACAATGTAAACATGTAAATCCATGAAACCAGCTATTGATACATTTTTTTCTAATTGCATCAAGAAGCTATTATTGAATTTTGTTCATGGTAGATTGGCTAAAGCCAGGTTAATAATATGAGTGCAGGACCCTTAGGAGTGAATATTACTGATGAGACTATCCTTGGTAAACATTTCACATTAATATTATCATCATTATTAATATGATGGTCATTATTTTTATTACTAAATTGATTCAAATTAAAATGTAATTTTTTGGGAGCTTTGAAGCTGTTTAAGAAGTTTTCTACACAGATATAATGTTCATGTACAATATAGCTACATGTATGAGATGAATAAGTTTACTCTGTGTCTTACATGTACATACATGAAGTACACTTCATTTTACTATGCATGGCTTTCTATGAATACACAATTCTGCAATATAAATAAACAAAAACTATGTTCATTATGCACTACTGAAAATTCTTCTTGATTGTATTCTTACCTTTTAGCATATTCCCCATGTCTTCCTTCGTCTTGTCAAGTGGTGTGTCGTCATCTTTATTTGACAGGGCGACGAGGGCACCATTATTTATCAGATCCTACCAAACAAGATACCACAGATACAGTGAAATTTGATGAAGATCTATATGCATACAAATGCATGATACAGGGCTAGACAATAACATGCGGCTGCGACAAATGGGCGCCCAAAATCTATTTAAGTCCGGATACCCAAGATTTTGATGTTTTTATTTAGGGCTCATGAAGAAAGACAAAAATTGTAAAAAGGTCAATCCATAGCCCCTTCCAAAAAAGTTAGTGTGTAGCCCTGCACATTATATGTTTCTGTTTGTTTATCATATTTTTATTAGAGGAGCGACAAACAACATAATCCCTAGGAATATGGTTCAAGACCATAAAGCTAACTTCAACTTCAGATATAAAACATAAAATTAATGCATGTATCTGTACTCGTGATTAAATTTGAAAATTTCAATCCAATTCTGTATAATATATTCACGTAAAAAAACAACTTTCATGTACAAGTATTTTGAAATACTATTTTCTGTATGGCAATCAAATTCCATCTACAATCATGAATGGGATGAAAGGCCCATGAAGTCAAACATTTCACAAAATCCAGAGAATATTAGCTATGCATTTGCTTACCTGACATATTTGTTCATAATTCCAAAAGCATGCATAGTGGAGAGGTGTGTTTCCATGTTCATTCATTGCATTGATGTCTGCTCTGTGCTGAATAAGCTACAATGACAAATAAAGAAGTTTATTCGTTTTAATATGTTAAAATTATCCTCTGTGCATTATCAGCTTCAACAGTCTCTATATACTGTTAATGTGAAGATTTGTAAAACTTATTTAATCTTATGATGATATCATTAATAGACTGATAGTGTGATCTTATGACACATGTCTGTCAGACTCTACACTCCTGGCGCTCCACAATCTGCCTGAAAGCAACTTAAAAATCACAAGCAACTAAAAAGATCAGTACTCATTTAATTTAAAAATCTTTTCAAGATGTAATGTATCAAATAAAAATGCTTGAATAACTTGCTGTTTATTTTGTTTATTTTCCCTTATTTAAAAAGGAGCATGGCAGACTTTCATAGAGCAATCTTAAAATCCTTTATCTGGATTCTACATGGGGGGTACGTTTCTCTTTTTCACCATTATGAAGCAACTGAATGCCTTACATTTTCAAGACTTTGGGGTTTTCAATGATTTTACTCACATTTCCCAAAGTTGAAGTTATTTAGTGTTTGTTATTGCATTTTAAACTGTATATCTAGCAGTATATTATAAAATGTTGTATTGAACTTAATACTGGGTGGATCGAAATGAAACGAGTCCGTATGAATTCACAATGAGTCCATATCACATTCTTTGAGGGCAGTATCATTAAAAGGGCTAATAATTCTACCTTGAGGACAATATCTCTATGACCATGTGCAGCGGCTAAGTGAAGAGCTGTATCATCACCCATGTTTGTAGCATTAATCTTTGCACCTCGACTGATTAACATATCGACGATGTTGGTACGACCCTCCTTGCACGCCCAATGCATGGCACTGAAGCCGTGGTCATCTCTGGACAAAAGAGAAAAAAGGAAGTGGAAAATCAAGTTATATATCATACATGTATTCACACAAAAATCCAAAAAGGAATAATTAAAACAATAAATATTTTTTGTTATGAAAATCATTTCACCGGTAAACAACAAAGGTCATTTATTAAGATTATGAAGCGACTTGATGATGATTCATAATGGTGCCATATTTCTGTTGAGAACATTTCACTGTTAAAAGCTACAAACCCAAACAGACAACTACATATACAATGTAGGGTAATCACATGTCACAAAACACTATATCTTCTCTTTTCAATTGAAAATATAATACTTGTTGGAGACAAACAGTGTACTCTTTTTGTTTAATTTGACTACTCGTATGTGTATGTCTTAAATATACAATTGTATAACAAAAAAAGTACATACAACTTAATCACATTTTCACACTTCACTGTAAAATTAGACATTATCCAACATCCAACCACGAGGCTTGCACATTTATTTTCGTTTCATTTTTGTGTTTTGTTTTTAATTTTGTGAATCTAAATTCCTATTCACAGTTTTGTTAACCCAAATCATGTACAAAAAGGCTATCAATCCTATCATACATGTACATGTAACTAAGAATAGGAATTTTACTCATTTTATAACTCTTTCCTTTAATCAAAATTTCCTGCATGAACAGTAAGGTGCTATAGCGCAACTGTTACTGTAAGCTGTCTCTCGTCTTTTGGTAGCAGATTGAAATTACAGCCATCATTCATACTCTACATCTAAGCATTATTTACAATCAACTGAGTAAGAATATAATCTAGGTAATTTTTCATCAGAAGCCCAAAATGGGCATCCTGGATCCATACTCAGTTTTATGAGAACTACACTACAAGAAGCCTGTCATATTTTAATGCAAAATGAGCTATTGGTCACCTTAATCCCCCATAAAATCTCCCCCTTAAAGGAACATCCTGGCAATTACATTACATACCATCTTCTGCAGCCCATGAAAGGAACAAAAGATATAGCATGGACCGTAGTTCCACAGAAAAGGGAGACTGTTTTTACATGATATAGTCAAGCCTTTAAAATGGAATGAATTAGTTAATGTACAAGTACATGTACAAGTACAAGTTTGGTTTGGTTGATGATGCATATCTCTTGTGCATGTTTTCTTCTTTTATTCTCCCTACTGGACTTACGTACATGTACATGCACATGTACATAAGGTGAAACAACTTTGATACCGGTAGTCAAATTGTTTTGTTTGATTGCATATTTATACTATATATCATTTTATAGTCTGACTGTTTTTCTTTCTTTTTCTCTGCCTGAATCACAAAACATTAGTATAATTAGATATATATACATTTGAAGAGAGTGGAAAAAATTCAAAAAACAAATCTCATAACTTGAGAAACAGAAATAGGGGGAAGGGGCAAGGTCTGAATCTGTGCCATGAACTAATGACAATATTAATACGTTGTTACGTACATTTTAACACATTTTGTCAAAATTGAGACAAACAGAAAAGTTCTTTAAAAAAAAAAAAGTCCTAAATGTAGTCTCACACTGGCAATCAAACTTGATCATCTGTATAAGACCTGCATTCTTAATCACAGTTACAGTCATTAAGCTGGCAAATAAATTTGCAATGAATCTATGTATTAAAAAGAATGCTTAAAAATCAGCACATTCAATTATTTACTTAGATCTAAGTTTCACATCATGCAAAGCATTGTCAAAGATATGTAAACAAAGTACATGTAGGTCTGGGTGTACATAAAACATATTATTTCCCTAACAATAGCTACATGTACATGTTTATCCTGCACGCTACACGTACACATAGGTTATATGGTAGAAGTTCCCCCTTTAAGCAGGCTTCTGATAGGGCTGCTGTATACTTGGCATACCATCGCCGCTACATCATCAGCCTTAAAATGAATTGATGTATCTCCCACATGTCAAGATAGTTAACAAGCCGGGCTTCTATCATCCTCCCAGCAGCAAACTACCAGGGAGGGGAGATGAAATTTCATCACACTGACACAGGAGGCCTGTATGCTCATGCCTACTGTGATCATTGAACATACACTGTACTAGGCATTTTATAAGCTACATGTACAGTATATATCATACATCAAAGGAAATTTGATATGATACTAGTAAACAAAAAATATCAATAGTGTAATAGATAGGATATTATGTAGAATTCTATGTTTAGTGCTTTCATGGCTTTTGGTATCGTGATTACATGTACTGTACATAAATACCTGTACATGTATCATTATGCTATTCAAATCCTTAACACAACACATGCACATGCATTCAAAACATTATATTTTTGGTGATTACTCATATGTACATGTACACAACTGTACTACTGTATGTACTATTCAATGTACAATACATGTCTACATATTGTACATAGTATTGTATTTGAGAGCCTACAAGTACATTGTTCATATTGTATGCCATTACAATGTACATGTACCTGCACTGATTTCATGTACATTCAGTTTCCTGTAATGTGTATAATGTTCAGGAAATATTGTGCCTAAATGTAGATGTGATATGGGTTTGTGAAAGGAAATATGAAGTCTCCTATAGAGCCATGTTCAGCATAAACATCCTGTGTTTAAAGCCACACCTTTGCCATGAAGTGATATAAGTAGAAACAAGTCTCTAAAACTTGAGGGAAAGTAGATTTTTAAAAATTTGCGCCTGAACAGGACCCTGTATGTACTGTACATTCAATGATTCAATCGTATATTATCAGAGATCTTCCTTAATCTGGAAAATCTGACCTTAATAATGGACAACTGCTCTAAAAGAAACCAGATAATCAGAGAACAGACTGGTGCAGTTTTTAATGAAATTGAAAAATACCAAAAAAGCAGAAGGTTATATAAATTATTTGAAACTTGTCATCTCTATACGTTCACATATCAGCACTTCTGATGGGCTACATGTAGATTGATAATGTCACTGTGAGTGTGACAAAGTGCCAGACAACTTTCCCATTCATTTCAACTAGGCACAAGTAACGAAAATGTCAATATTTCAAAATGTATAACTAAGGAGGGCCTTTTCTTTTGTATGCTATCCGGTATCCATACTACCGGGTACGTTTTGAGTTGTACCCCAAGGGAGAAGTACAGTACATGTACCGGTACATGTAACTTGGGGAGAAGGCACTTCAGAGAAAAACAGAAATTAATGATAAATTTTGTACATGGGAAACAAGAGAGTTGTCCGACTCAGTGAATACTTCACAATCCACTCACCAAATTGCCAATTTTAATTTATTCAAAAAATGAACTCATCATCATGATCATCATCGGTATACGGGAGTGAGGTAGTCCTGTAGGTCTCCCGGTCGTCTTCCAAGATATAAGTTCAATTGTCAGTATGCGACTTAAGACGTAATGCGTCTTACACAGGTAGGATTGTCCTTTTTTTAAGGAACAGTCTAACTCTGTTAATGCAACCAAGGAGATATTCCTTATATTAAGGTACTAAGAAACAAGGCATTTCTCTTTTCAACCAGAGTCAGATACAAGTGGATGAATATTAAAGTACAGTAAGTAAATAACTACATGTATACACTGTACATGTAGATGTTTTTGACATGTCTCCCTTTTTGATTTGATTTGATTGATTTGATTGATTTATTTCTGTTTGATTTTCTTTTTCTTTTGCATTTTTACAAATATATAACAAACAAATATTGCAAAACAATTCATGATGCAAATGTACTATTATGTACCTAAATTGCTTCAAACCTGTCAATACTGGACTAGAGAAGAAAGCAATATCCCATCTTATTTTCAAAAGGGGGGATAAATTATGAGAAAATAAATATACTTTTTATTAAGAAAATAAATAAAGAGCTTATGGATACAACATATAATTATTGCATTCTTATGATATTTTAATATATCTTTGCTATTACTTTATTATATTTTCACAATACATGCACTCATTTTTCTTAAAGCAAATTCAAACATTTATGAAGTCATTTGTATCATATAGACTAGGTCTAGATCTAGTCTACAATGAAAAGACAAATATGATCTGTACATATAAGCATCTAATTGACTAGACCCTAGTTGTCCCTACATATAAATTCTTAACATAAAAATGCTATCTTATTTGAGATGGATACTTTAAAGTCTCAAAAAGTCACTCAAAACCATCCCAAGTAAGATATTTTTTGTATTTTGTTAGTCAGGTTAGTCATTTTTTATAAATAAGTTGTAGCATAATGATGATAATGTATTTCTTACAGAGTAGACCTATCGACAATTCTTTTTTTGATCAGCCCCACACTGGTCTGTGAAATAACTTTCTATTCTTCCATGCATTTCATTCTTACCCTTGGTTTGGATCATTCTCAACTTTGTCCAACCAAACTCTCACGTACACTGCATTCCCATCACGGATTTGTGAAAAAATGTCATCCATTCCTGTATAAAATTGTTTCAAATTCAGCTAAAACTCCTCTTAAGGAAGCAAGTCTATCAACTGTAGTAAGTCAAATGCCTGGACAATTAGTCACTTAAATATCTATGTATTTATTCATTCAAGTGATTCATAATCCTGTTGATAAACTTCTCCTTCACTGCACTGTGCCGGTGTCAATCAAACACGAGTAACGGTGGAGCAAATCCAAAGTTCTCCAGACCAGAATACTGGAAATGTCCATATGAAACAAGAAGAGAAGAATATTGTGTTATCTTTTCAACAAAGTCATGTTGATGATCATAATGATGGCTGTCTTCAACACATTAATGAAGTTCACTGACTGCCAAGTGTTATGATAAACCACTGTCACTGACAACAACAACAGTCTACACTACAGAAAAGATTTCAATCATGAAATAGAGTTGAGCGGTTGAGGCGCCTTCCGCATCTGTTCAAGTCAAATCAATCCTCTTGGCCTCGTCGTGTTTAGATGGTCGACACAACTTTATGACATGAAATGCGTGTCATGTCATTGGCACTGGCACTGGTTCAATAAGTTCCAAAAGATCCCAGCTAAAGTTGCAACATTATCAAGTTCACTGAGTTGCAGTAAGGTTACTCGCGGTAGAGCTAGAGAAACTAGGATACGATTACGAGCGCGAGATGCACGGGCCACTCCTCCACTCTTTTCAGACGAGATTCCCGATAATGGATGACCTCACGCCTACGGGTCAGGATTCTTCGCATTCCAAATTAGGTTGCGGAATGTTTACATACGATAAAGGGAATTATTTTTCGAGTTCAAATTTTATGATCAATTATTAAATTATTCTTTAAGTATCTAAAATTAAAGTTTGTTCATTAATTTATTATTTTTTTAATTTTAAAACTGTTTGTTTTATCTGAAAGAAATATTTCTTATAATCTAATCAGTGGCGTGACAACTCGACATTTCAAGATGGCAGCCTCCATGGTCTCCACGAATGTGATGAAATTGCGTCTGTTTCTTTCATGTTTACGGAGAATCAGTAGCGAAAAGAGTGAATTTTCACATCTAATTGTTTCTAGGAGAATATCTTTACTTAAGAATTGTCTAAATGTGAGGTATTACAATGAAAGTAGGAAGCTACATCGTTTGTATTCCACATGGCGTATCAGAACTGCGGGAATAGGGGCCACTGCAGCGATTGCCCTCGGGGTGGTAGCGGCGTGTGCTGAGTCTGTCGAAGCGGGTGAGCCTCCGGGTGCGCATTGCACCTTTTCACTGATCACTAATGACCCAGATCACTGATGACCCAAATCCCAAAACGACTTTCTATGTCACTCCGTAACAAACCATATATTCAATGTATGGTTGATCACAGGAAATACAACACCAAGACGTTGTGAAAGGTCATGAATTTGTAATTATAGATCTGTCTCACTCTCACTCTCAGTGTGTGGAAATCGAAGAAATGAAAAATAGAGTCTAGATCTAATGTCATTCTGTCATTAATGCTTGGAATTGGCCTTAACAAAAAATGTATATTTAATTTTAAGGGGAGGTCCTTTCTCACATCTACTATTAGGTCATTAGTTGTGTTTCAATAAAACATGCATAAAATTGTGAAGGTTGTAGACCCAGACTCGACTCCAGTCCCAGGCTGGTGGTAGGGTAAAGAAGTATTCAATGTGATGGAAGAAAATGAGAAAGTTACACATGTCTTTAAACTCTTAGACTAGACAATAGAATATAGATGCATAGCTTTAGTGTACTAGACTTAGAGTCTATTACTCTTTAATTTTGTTTAAATTCTTTTTATAGAAAATTGAACTTAATCAAATAATAAAATCATGAAATACCAGTAATAGAAGTAATGTAATTCCAGTATATTTGGTTATCTCAGCTACATTGTAAGTTGTAGCTTGAAATAGAACAAATTAATAGTGATTCATTTGACAAGGTACAAGATCAAGAACAATGTTAATCATTCACAATATGGACAAGGAAAAACTGAATACCAGATGTCTGCAAATGTATGTTATTAAAATTAGGAAAGAACATTAAATTACACTTTTCTTTGAGTAGTATAAGTACCACTTTGCAACTTGTGACTTGAGGGTTGAAATGAACATTAGATATCTGAAAGCACAAAGACTGGTAAATAGGGAGTTCACATCTCATTTCAAGAAATCAATTTCTTCTTTATTACAGTGAAGGCAAAATGGTTCCTTGCATCTAGAAAGGATGATGTAGATGAAATATCCAGGTAAGCAGAAATAATAGTATGCATATCTGATTCTCTACAGCATTACAGTGAATGTGTGTTTGAGCCTTGAGGTTCAGAAGATAGTTTGTTCAGTGAAGGACAGTACAGTGCTTCATTGTACTCTCAAAAAGTGTGACCCTGTCACCCTGGGTATTTTAAATCTAAAATGCAATGAAAGGATAATTTGATTGTAATAGAGATGATTCCTTGTACTCAATATGATTAATGTTAATGTTTCCACAATTTTGTTTGTCAACAATGTCTGGAAGTCTACATGTATGTTCTTCTAGTTCTATGTTAGAACTGTGTTCCAGTTGTGACTTTGAGTGATGCTGATAATGATATTGTTCGTTAAAATTGAAACTTTTACATGTCCAATACCTCCCCGTCCCTACCTTCTCTTTCCCACCCTCTCACCTCTCTTTCTCTCTTTCTCTCTCTCTCTATCTCCCTCCCTCTCTCTCTCCCTCCCTCTCTCTCCCCTCTCTCTCCCTCCCTCCTCTCTCTCTCTCTCTTTCTGTATCTCTCTCTCTCTTTCTGTCTCCCTCTCTCTCTCTCCCTCTCTTTCTCCTTTTCTCTCAATCACACTCCCCTCTCTCTCTCTCTCTCTTTCTCTCTCTCTTTCTCTCTCAATCTCCCTCCCCCTCTCTCTCTCTTTCTTTCATGAGTAGGTTACTGAGGTCAGGGTTCAATGTGAATGCCAGACATCAGCTGGGATGGACAGCCTTGCATGTAGCAACTATCAACAAACATGAAAAGTAAGATTAACAAAGTCAGAGAAGTTTTTCACACCACCCCAGCCCTAAGGTGTATACATAGAAATCAAAATAGAGCTTGAACATGAGGGCAGTGATGTTTTTATTTTTATTTTAGCAGGGCCTTCTTGTCATCCTTTATCTGAGGAGCGAAGCAAAATTAACAGGCCTACAGAAACCACATAACAATGTGATGTAAACTGTGAGATGAAGAAGTTAATCTTTTACAATCAGTATATCTTCAATTTGTTTATTTCAAGGAAATCTTGAGCCCCTAAAATTACCACTTTGATATAAGATCAGGGGATTTAATTTTGTTTCAGTTTAACTGAGTCAACTCTGAATGATACAAAATTGTACTTTGGACAGTCTAATTCACATATGTTTAGATGGATTTCTCTGAATCCATTCCACATATTCTCTTCAACATTTTCTTTCCATCCTGCCTAATTGCAGGGCTCTGAGAGCATTACTCAAGGCAGGAGGAGACCCAAACATCGGAGATGAGTTTAGCAGTGTGTGGCAGACAGCACAGGAGAAAAGTCTCAACTCATTACAAGGTTAAGATGCAAGTCGAGGAGCTTATTCAGGATTAGCTATGATTTGACTAATGAATGTAGTCGATACATATGAAATGTGATTACAAAGCGATGAAATTTCATCTACAGTGTATAGTATATGAGATGATACTATATGCAATCCCTTTCTGCTTTTTCTATATAATTGAGGATGATTTCACTTATTCAGCAGATAAGATTTTGAATTTGTTTGCTTTTATCCACTTTACGTCTTGTCGTTGGAATATTTAAATTTCTACCCTGACCTGATATTAACAAAGCCTTATTTTATTTCTCTTGTTCTAGTTTTATATGACAGAGAGGATGACTTCAGTGACAGACTGAACAACAGAGCCTCATTCCGTGGCTGTACAGCTCTCCATTATGCCGTCCTCTCGAATGACGTTAATATCGTCAGGATTCTACTTGAAGCAGGTATTGTTTATTTCATGTTGATATTGGAAGGCGGGAATAGTGAGAAAGAAAGAGAGCTTGAGATGGAGAGAGGGGATAGAAAAGAGATGGAGGAGGGAGAGATAAATAGATAAAGACGTCATTATTTCACAGATACATTTGGCTGTCTACATTTAAGAGAAATGGAGTCCTTCACAGAGTTTCCATTATGGAATACCTTTCATAATGTTGGATCCCACTTTTTACACCATTTCTTATTATGGATATTTTAGGTGCTGATCCAACGATAGCCAATGAGAATGGTCATACTCCTATGCAGTATGCCAAAGGTCAAGCCGTAAAGCAGCTACTTGAAGAAAATGGCAAGAAGGTCAGTACAGTAGGTCGAAGGTCAGATGATTGAAGAAGTGATCACTGAGGTATAAAGACTTTTAGCCCCCATGAGATAAGATATTTTCTAACGTAGAGCAATATATTTTTCTTTGAGGAGAGTGGTGCCTTTTTATGTAGATGAATGCAAATCCCTTTATCTATGTTTAGATCTGTTAGGAAACAATAGTATAGTGTAAACTCAATTTGATTATTTTTAAATTCATGTCTCATGCGTTGATGGTTCACACCCTCTCTATAACTGATCTGATTATGTGAGATATTAATTTCATTATTTCAAATAAACGCTGGAATCTCTGCAATATAAGTCCTTTCTATCCTCTACCCTCTTCTGGCTTGAATGTATCTTATATATTTTGTATTGTTATATTTCATATCGTCAGTTTTCAGCATTACAAGCAGAGAGAGCAGCAGAGGAGAGACGTCGCTTTCCATTAGAGCAGAGGCTTACAGAGTTTATCATTGGACAGGATGGTGCCATAGCAACCGTTGCTGCAGGTAACAAGCTTCTCTGACATGCAAATACTGTCTAAAGATCATTGTATGACATTTTAAATTATGTTTTGCCAGGAACATTCATGAATAATTCTAATTTGTCTTCTAAAGAATATTTTTCTCAGAAAAAAGAAAGGATAATACAACTGTGATCAAAAGATAAATAAAACTATACTGTTTCTCCAAACAATTTGAAAAGCTGCTCATGAAAGATCGTCATAGCTTTCATTATTAACTAAATGAATATCATTCATCGATTACCATGCCATAGAATTAATTTAAGACATTCACTATTGAACAAAAGTAATTTGAGGAAAGATCTATTTCAAAGATTTCTCAGGTGGTAAAATTAGAATTTTCTAATATCATGCATATTTAGTGTAGTCCATCAAAAAAAGTATTATAAAATGTTTGAAGGATTTGTATTTTCATGAATAAAGAGAGACTTTTAGGGGGACACCATTTCTGTAAGTTTGGATGATGGTTTAAACACTGTTCTTCAAAATAACAGATTATTATAATGTTAAGAGGCAAGTAAGCGCTTTGTATCAGATCTGCTGTATTAAAAGGGACTACACAATGTTTTGTATTTTTTTAATTGAGTAAGTTGTTGAGGTCATTTATTGTTATTAACTACACATATGTAAGATTGATGGCCCATTTCTATCTTTCATAGCTGTTAGGAGGAAAGAAAATGGTTGGATGGATGAAGATCACCCTCTAGTCTTTCTTTTCTTAGGCTCATCAGGAATAGGTGAGTATGAATGAGAATGGATAGAGAGCAGGAAGGGGGTGTGGCAGTTAGTTTGATCTGAACTACATTTCTTAAAACAATATTCTTGCGATGCATATTTTCATGATTTGAACATAAATATTTGATGCTCTTTTTGTTTCTTCCCCCAAATCATTTCTAATGAAAAGGTAATAAATTGCATTTCTTACACTGTTTCAGTTACATTATTTATACAAAACCTCATTTTAGAAGTACACATGCATTTAGGAGAGATAGTGTCATATGGTCTCTACTTTCTCTCAAACTGTAAAGAGTCATTTTAAGTCAGGAAAAGAATGGCACTTACATGTATATCTTGTAGCGCAGTCGAATATATACTTGATGTTGGATAGTTTCTGCGCTCTATAAATGTATTATTATTATCACAAAAATAAACTGTTCCTCAACAGGAAAGTATATTACTGTAAATGTAATGAAAGATGGCAGTTTTACATCTAAATTATCTGAAAAATTCTGAACGCTTAACCAATTATTGCTTTCCGCTCATCTTTGCATGACAGGCAAGACAGAACTTGCCAAGCAGATAGCACGGTACATGCACAAGGATGTGAAGAATGGCTTCATCAGGATGGACATGTCCGAGTACCAGGAGAAACATGAAGTGGCCAAGTTTATTGGGGCACCACCAGGGTACGTGGGTCATGAGCAGGGGGGTCAGCTCACCAAGAAGCTCAAGGAGAATCCCAATGCAGTGGTTCTGTTTGATGAAGTGGACAAAGCACACCCTGATGTACTCACCATCATGTTACAACTCTTTGATGAGGTAATCATAATAATAACCTGGATTTATGTAGTGCACAAAGGCGCTGTGGTTGAGTGGTTAAGTCGCCGGACTGTTGATCACAAGGTCCGCGGTTCGAGTCCCACCGCGGCACTAATGTCCTTTGTCAAGACATTGATCTTCATTTGCCACACTCAACCCAGGTGATGTAAATGGGTACCTGGGAGAAATTAATTCTTTGAAATGCTAAAGCGCCGTAATGGCAGCACAGCTAAAGCCGGGGTAATAATCTCCAAGTTTGAAAGCGCTTAGTGATTGTAATAAGCGCTATATAAAGAATGAGTATTATTATTATTATTGTAATATAAAATCTGCCTCTAAGCGCTTTACAGATAATAATACCCAGGTCATCGGATTCATTCACACAATGTGCACCATCTCCACTTCCTAGGGAATATTTATATCATATGGTCACCGTGAAGGCATATGGCAATTACTGACACAAAGGCTTCTGTCATCCTACCTGGTCCCCATTTCTCTCCTGGGTATGGATTGGCAAATGAAGATAAATGCCCTGCCAAATGACATTAGGGCTCAATCGGTTAGAGGTCAAGTGATTTTTCTTCTCTGCCAGTTGGGCGGTAAATCATGCCCAGGAATTCTCTTTGCAAACTACTTGTTTATGTTTAGAATGAGATACAGACATAGAATAGAACATGCACTGTGTAGCATGTTCCAAGTAAAGATATTTTATGCCCTATTAGAACATGGGAAAAAAATGTTCACCCTAAAATCCTAAATGTGACATTTGAAAGTTCACTTAATGGCACAGAAAGATTTTTAGGAAGTTGTGGACTTGATGCTGATTTCATTACTCAGTAAACCTCTTTGCCAAAATTCTTACAATCCAAATCATCAAGCCATTTCCAACTTCATGTCTTTTGTGATTTGCATTTGTAATCACCAATTGACCTCAAAGTGTATGACCTTTACAGGACCTGTAGGAGAATATCTCTAGTGTAAATCTAGTTTTAATTATGATAGAACTTGGTTATATCTTTCATCCTTCTGAACAGGGGAGATTGACAGACGGGAAAGGCAAGACGATAGAATGCAAAGATGCCATCTTTGTGATGACATCCAACATTGCTAGTGATGAGATTGCCAGTCATGCATTGCAGCTTAGAAGGGAAGCCAAGGCTATGATGGAACAGAGACAGACTGCACAAGTAGAGAGTGGTAAACCATCATGTCATTCATTCATTCCTTCATTTATTGGTCCAATGCACATTAAAAAAATAGAATTTTTTTATGCTCACATTATTAGAAAGGCTCAAGCAATTACATTGTATTTGTATTATTGATAGAGGAACATTAATTTGCCTTGAGGAATTCTAACATATAATTGCTGTGTGTTTGGATTCATGAAGCATGTATTTATTTTTCTCTTATTTTCTTTCTCTCCTCTCTCTCTCTCTCTCTCTCTCTCTCTCTCCTTTTTTTTTTGCTCTTTCTCTCTGTTTCTTGTCCTGGATTTTCTTCCATTTTCTGCTGTTTATGTGTGGTTCATCTTTAAGACACAAACACATGACTATGAATGGCAAAACTACATGCTTGACTGTTTTTAATTATCTCCAACCCTCTGACAGAATGTAAGAAAATGGTTCTCTGAATGAAAGAGCTAGATATTAACTTCAGGTACATTTAGATTTCAAGTGGCCATGCTTTTTAGAATTGGAATCAGAGTATCAAGCAATGCACAAAGCACATCTTTAGTGATTATCTGATGATATGTTACTTGCTTGTCATCTCAAAAGAAACTCATTCAATGAAACACCACAGATACATTTGCTAATATAGAGTGATTTTATTGAACAGAAGCAGCTGAAATGACAGAGCAGGACAAAGTAAATCCTTCATAATCATCTGATGATATGTTACTTGCTTGTCATCTCATAAGAAACTCATTCAAAGAATCACCACAGATATATTTGCTAATATACAGTGGTTTTACTCATTTTCACTCATTTTGGCAAAATATGAAGTTATGTCTTTGTGTCACTGAACCCTCTACATTTACTAATAAACAGTGGTTTTATTACGCAGAAGCAGCTGAAATGACAGAGCAGGTGACGATCTCCAAGAGGTTCAAGGAAGATGTCGTCCAGCCGATCCTCAAGAGGCACTTCAGAAGAGACGAGTTCCTAGGCAGGATCAACGAGATGGTCTATTTCCTACCATTCTCCCGAGCCGAGCTTATCAGACTGGTCTCCAAAGAGCTCAACTTCTGGGCAACGCGGGTAGGTTTGCTCTGAGAGATTTCTTTAATTGTTGAAGTTATGAATTCATAATAAAATATAGATATTTTGTTCTTGTAAAGTACATATCACTTCAAATCATGCCTCAAAACTTAAATTATCTGTGCTCCCTTGCTTTGGCTCTGTAAACCAGTATCACTGCACAGTGCATCTCAAGAAATAATCCTACCAGGTACCCACTTATTGCATCTGGCTTGAGACTGCCAAGAGTGTAGATAAATGTCTTGCTAGTAGACAGAGGTGCCTTGTCAGGGTTTGAACCCAAAACCTTGGCATCCCCAGGCAGGCATGTAAACCACTTGACTTCACTTTGATTTAAAATGCTGTCTTTAATTCAGCTGGCCTCTAATATCCTTGTGCCTTCATAGTTGTTTTGATCATAAATGAAAATGTGTGATTAAAAAAGGATTCCTCTCAATTTTGGAAATTTGCAAGGACAAACTTATTTCTGGAAACTGAAGTTATTAAGATTTTATGTTGAATGATGTTAATTAATAGTTTGTAAGATTTATGAGAATTGTTATCTTGTTTAGGCCAAAGACAGACATGAGATGGAGTTGACGTGGGATGTTGAGGTTCTTGAAGTTCTTGCTGATGGATATGATGTCCACTATGGAGCAAGGTCTATCAAACATGAGGTCAGTTTTACAGAAGAGAGTGAGTAAAAAAATTAAGAAGATTACTGAAAACTTACTAGAAAAAACCATGTGCAAATTCATCTGTAAACGTTATCTCACAAAGAATTGCTCATATAACTAAACAGCCACATTCCTAAAGCCTTTTCTGTAAATTTGACTTGAAAGTGTTTCCATAACCTTATTGTCATTGACATTTTTTTCACCACTGAATTACAAGCTATTACAAACTTAGACACAGAGCCTGAGGAGTTTGACAAAATTTGATAAAGAGCAATCATTGACAAGTGCCCCCCCCAAAAAAAAAAATATATATATAAAAAAAATATTAAAAAAATAGGAAATTTCAATTTTGTAAGAAATAATGATATAACCTTTGAGCAGATTTGTTCTATTGTGATATTTTAGGTTATAACTCTCCTTTTATCCTATGCCATATTTTTTGCTCAGATCCAGAAAGATGTTAACATCCTTAAACATAGGTTTAGTAACCTTCTGGCTCTCAACATGTCATAACTTTATCACATTTCTTTCAGGTTGAGAGAAGGATCGTCAACCAGCTTGCTGCTGCCCAAGAGAAACTCCTCATCTCTCAAGGATGCAAGCTCCACATCGCTGTGGATGCAGGTTCCCATGACAACAAGATGAGTGGAAGCCAAGATCCGCAGCAGACTAAACTCAAGCTTCAAGTCATCAAGAAAGGGAAGAAAGAAACAGTAAATATACTGCCATCGGTACCAGGTCCCGCTGATGTCAACCATCATTCCAATTTTTAGGCAATATTTTACCCCTGTTGATGTGGAGCAAATGAACTTGAAAAGAAATACTTGAGATTGTTCTTGGCATTTTAACTTCTGTGGATAAAGCCAGGACAAATTGTACTCTCTTCCAAAAAATATTTCATGTGCAATCTTAAAAAGGGAGGCATGCAGCTCTGTGCTCTACCAAATCTAACTTTCACAGTGGCTGTTGTACCCTAAACTTGGTGTGATACATCCAATGCATGTTCTTTTTTATGTTGTATGTAAATGAAAACATCACTGTTATCTGTAAGTTTCACCCAGAAATCTATTTATAGGGAACGTTAACTGAAACTTACTTTAACAAATTACTTTTGCAAATAAGCTATCATGTCATTGTATGTTTTTGTATGAAATGTTCTCTATGGTTCTTGCATGCTAATAAAATTAATGGATAATTACAAAGACCTGGGAGAACACTATTAAAATTATTGAAACTAGCAGCATATGTTTTAATTTAGTGTGTAAGACAAAAGAGAAATAGAAAAGACAGGTTGGGCAGAAAAATATTTAATTTATAGCCAGGGCAAGGAACAGGGATGTATATTGGAAAGGCTATAAAGTATTTTCAGGGTTTGTCATGAGTTATCACTAAATGGACATTTATTAACCGTTTAGACTCCTGGATTCTCTGGTTCCTAATGGCTACTGCCTGGCAATGGGTTAAACAACTCAATTACTGGCATTGCTATGATTTAAAAACTTGAATAAAATATGAGTTACATGTATATAGTTGTAATTAAAGGTAATACAAAGTTTTGGTAAATTTTGAAAATTGGCTGGATAGTGATTCTTTACAATTTGTATATATTTGGATGCCCCTGTGGATGTATTATAAGCACCAGAAAATTTAACCCCTAAAACACTTCTGCTTTCGAGAAAATTTGAATTAAAAAATTTACTGGTGTTCCCGGTAAATTTTGATAAATTTCAAATAGCGCCTACGGCCAAAAAATGGTAGCTGCGACCATGAAAATCTCAGAATATGTAGTTGTGGTATATAATTTCCAAATGGGAATAGCCAATCGGTCGATTCTAGTCAAGAAACATTATTTTATAGCTAAAATGATATCTTGACCTTGAGAGGGAGCTATACAACATGAACAGCTTATTATTTTCAATTTCAGAGACAACGGTAACTGAATATTGTAGGATCACATATGCTTCCAATATGTTAATTTGAACCAAATTCATGACCCCATACCAAAACTTTGTATTACCTTTAAATAGAACATTAATAAAATGTGATTTATTGTGGTTATTTGATACTGATATAAGAAAAATGTGTATATCTCACCCTGTACCCATTAAACAAAACATTAAATGTTCTTTTGCGTGGTATGCTGGTTGTTTTTTAAATGTCATTAGAAGTGGTTAGGCATATAGAGTTCTAGGACCCCCTGGACAATTGCCCCTCCCCCCCCCCCTGATGTTTACCCCTTAAGACAATTACAAATTAATTTTTAAAAATCAGCTTTTATAAAAACCAAGTTATTATCATGGTAGACTGATAGTAGTAGGGGGAGGGCTTATTGTCCTGTCCGGGGGGGGGGGGGGGGGGGGGTGGAATTGTCTTGATACGGGCATAAAGAGGACATGAAGATGCAGGGAGAGAGAGAGAAAATTGGGAAGGGGGGAAAGAGAATTCAGGAAGGGGGGGGGGCTGAGATAGAGAGAGAGAGAGAGAGCAAGAGATGGAGGATACTGAGAAGGAGATGTATATATTTTTGTGGGGGGGAGATCAAATTGTCTTGATATGGGCATAAAGAGGACATAAAATGCAAGGAGATAGAGGAGAGAGAGTGAGAATTGGGGGGGGGGGTTTAGAGAGAGAGAGCAATAAATGGAGGATACAGAAGGAGATACATACATATTTTTTGTTGGGGGGGGGGGGGAGAAGTAGAGGAAGGAAGGGAAAGGAGAAAGGAACAGAGACAAAGAGATGGGGGCAGGAGAGTGAGCTTGATAGGAAGCAATGGGAAATAAAATACACTGATATAATTCCGGAATTTGTAGGAAAATGCAAATGCTTAATCATATGAAATTGAAACTAAATTCAGGCGCGGATCCAGGATTTCTTAGGGGAGGGGGCCCAACTTTTTTTTTTTGCTCCTGAAAATGTGAAAATCGCGAAAATGTGAAAAGTCGCTCAGTGGGGGGGGGGGGGGGGGGGGGGGTGAGCACATTTTTTTTTTTTGGTCCTCGGAAATTTTAAAATTTGCACCCCCCCCCCACCCTTCAGCGCCAGGGGGGGGGGGGGGCCCTACCCCCAAAAAAGGTAAAAAATCGCGTGATTTTACATGATTTTTTTTCTCAAGGGGGGGGGGGGGGGGCCTGGATCCGCCACTGACTAAATTCAAGCTTAATGAACATAATCTAAGTCAATTCCTTTCATCAAATCGTTAATGTTGAACTGACTGTAAAACAAATAACAGTAGGCCTACTCAAACATAAATTAAAGATCCCAAAATATAAACACTGAAGTGCAAACGATGTATCTAATTTAAGATATTTGTTTTTTATTGGTGTTAATTCACGTATTGTTGTTTGTTTGTTTTATTTCCGAAAATCATCATAAAAAACAATAACACAATATAACAAAATCAAAGACTTATATAACAATGATAGAATGATAAAACGGTTGGATAGTCCATTTCAGAGCCATTACCTAATGGCTCTGTTCTTCCGTGGAGTCCAGTATCATTTTAGGTTGTCTTAGTTGTATGTTAAAAAGGGACCTTTGGTCTGTACCAGTGTCCCTATATCCGGGGGGGGGGGGGGGGGGTACTCACATATTAAGAATATTTGGGGTAATAAACAAATCCCTAAACATGCATGGGTCCCATTAGAAAAAAAAAATCACTAAACATGGGTCGATCCGTTTTTTCAAATTTTCAAAATTTGTGAATTGTTAAAAATAGGCCTTACTTCGAGAAAAAAAACAACCAAAATGACACTTAATGGGTTGGGGTTTCGAGACTTGAGCTGTACACCCCCATGCAAACCAAATCTGATTACCCCCCCCCCCCCCCCTCCCGGGCCCTACACACACTAGCGCATACTGATTTCTTCTTCCATTTGGGAATATGTTTCTCAATATTTGTTATATTCCATGATATACAACT